>JBBYHM010110285.1:0-119399 GCA_038381775.1 Adansonia rubrostipa | reverse complement strand
GGTATGGCTTAAGGATGAAATTAGGAATTAGGTTCAAAAGTTAGGGTCAAAATAAAATTTTAAGAAATTTAGGGCTTAAGTGTAATTTCAAAAAATCAAAGGGCTAATTTGTAATTTTAAAAAGTTTAGGGATTAGAATGCAATTAAAAAAATATGGTGACAGGGTGATGTTGTGGCAAGTGATGGTTGGGTGACATGGTGACGACTGGACAAAGGGTTGATGTGGATGATGATGTGGCGAATGTGGCACGTTATGTGTGGCTGATGTGTCACTAACTGGACACCTCAGTGCTGACTGGCAGCCGATGTAGTTGTCTTCAACCTCTAGCTGGTCTTTCGGCGGTGGCGTGTGGGAACGGGTGCTATACCTTCCGGCAGTGGAACTTTCCAATCCAAGGTTTTTCGACCTCTTGAACACGGTGGAAACCTTTTTTTGGCTGAAAAAGGACCAAAACTATGAATTTCGAAGGTGACAATGATGACTCATTGTCATACTACTTTGAAATCTTTAACTTCAGGTTGTTTTTCAGACACTCCCCGTCTCTGGAACTCGGCTCTGACACCAAAAATAGCTCAAAAATTATAAAAGAGAAATAATTCTCAATTCAAAAAGAGAATTTATTATTTCTTGATGCTAAATACAATGGAATGACCCCTATTTATACTAGTTTCATAAGGGGTTATGATTTGTATTCCTAAAAGATAGTTTCTAGAAAATATTATCAATTACAAGATAATTTGATTTATAAGAATAGTTGATTTTTATCTTAAGATTATCAGCTACAAAAAGATATTATCTTGTGATCTTTATCATTCTCCATTATCTTTTGATTCTTATCATTTTGATCCTTATCAATAGTGAACATAACATTGTTGATCAATTAAACAAGTAATCCACCAAGATATCTATGCTATCACTACTATTAAACTATGAAGCTCACAAGAATGCCTCATCAAAGTTTTGAATGAGGCCTATGTCTCTCCCAACATCTCTATAGGTCAGATGCATTGTCTAGTGAGTAATATCATAGCCAATAATTACATATCTTTTAGCGATGACAAATCCCTCATAGAGAAAGGAAAAACTATAAAGCCCTATGTATCACTACGTACTAGAAAGGTAGCATGTTGCCCAAAATGCTCATTAATAATGGGTTAGCTCTAAGTTTAATGTCTATGTCATGCTTGAACAAGCTCCCTATTGACATATATTATATCCAAAACAGTCGTATCATTGTGCGAGCATTTGATGGAACTTACAAAAATGTTATAGGAAACATCACCATTCTATTCCAAATTAGCCCATGTACTTATGAGGTTGAGTTCTATGTGATGGACATTACTTTATCATATAACTGCTTATTAGGAGATCATTGCACCAAAAGTTGAAATTTATTGTTGGGAACAAAGTTGTCAGTATTGGAAAAGAAGATGTCATTTCTACTACCTAAGCAATTACCCCATATATCGAACCCAACAAAGATATCCTAAAATTTTTTTACAATCCTTTAAGTTTGTCAATGCCACTTATGTCAATGAAGGTTGCTAATGGTTGAGCTCGCTTATCAATAAGCATTTATATAGGTCTAAAGTTAAACATCAATAAAGGTGCCAAAGCTGAAAAGGGACTCAAAAAACACCTCCAAAGGATTGCCAAAGCCTTGAAAGTTGTCAACTAAATCAACAAGAGAGGATTAAGATTTAAGCCTAGTGCACAACAAGAAAGAAAACAACCTCAGAAGAATTATGAGAAAATGATGGCTCATCTGTTGGGACACGACACGGGAAATAAACCAATGATATTTCCATCACTTTGAAAAAGTTTCTAACAAAAGGACATGTGAATACTAGTTTTGTCAATGTTTTGCTCATACTAAACAAGGCATTTGAGGATCTCTCCATCAATGTAATTAATGAGCTAGAGATGCCAATGATAAACCAAATACTAGCCTATGCCCCTCAGGATTTATTTTGAATGTTAATACTGAAACATAAATTCATGTACTATTTAAGTTTGTTTCAAAGTAATGCTATGAATTAAACTTATGCTTCTACCCAAAAAAATTGTAAGATCCTTTGTGTAGGCATATTTTATTAAGTATTATCAATGAAAATGATTAAGCATTAACCATTACATCCTTTGTGTCAACTCTTAGACTTTTTTTTACTTATTTTTCCACCTATGTTATTCATTTTCCATATTTTGAGGTGCCCCAATAAAGGTAACATGAATATTCATACTAAAACTTTAGAAATCAATTTCAAGCAATCAATTTATGTAGGTAAGGTTAAGTCTAAAGAGAATTTTGAAGAGAACCCTATATCTTTAGACTTGCTGAGACTAATTGAATAGGAAGAAAAAACAGATATTCCCTCATGGAGAACCCATTGAAAGCATAAACCTTAGAACAGAAGAAGACCATAAAAAAGTCAAAATTAAAATATCCATAAAGCCATTAACTTAAGCAAAACTAATAAGTCTTGTTTAAGAGTATCAGGATATGTTTGTCTGGTCCTACCAAGACATGCCTAAATCAAACACTAATATTGTGGTCTACAAACTTCCTTGCAAACCAAAGTGTAAGCCTATACAACAAAAGCTTAAAAGGATAAAACTTGAAATGCTTCTGAAGATTAAAGAAGAAGCGAAAAAGTAATTTGAGGTATAATTTCTCAAAGTAGACAAATATCTTAAATGGGTGGCCAATATTGTCTCAGTTCCTAAAAAGAATGGTAAAGTGCAAATGTGTGTATACTACAGAGATCTAAATCAAGCCAGCCAAAAAATAATTTCCCTTTACCTCTTTCGACACTTTAGTAAACAATACTGCCAAAAATGCACTATTTTCCTTCATGGATGGATTTTTGAGTTATAACCAAATTGAAATGGCAGATAAAGATAAGGAAAAGACCATTTCATGACCATGTGAGGCACTTTTTGTTATAAAGTGATGCCCTTCAGGATCAAGAACATTCGGGTAACCTACCAAAAGACAATGGTAACATTGTTCCATGATCTCATGCACAAAGAAATCGAGGTCTATGTGGATGATATGATTGCCAAATCTTAAAAAAAAATTAAAAATATGGCTAATTTGCATAAACTCTTTAAATAGCTTCGTAAATAACAGCTCAAGTTAAGTCTTGCAAACTGCATATTTGGTGTCACATTTGATAAACTATTAAGCTCTATTGTAAAGAAAAGGGAATAGAATTCAATCATGATAAGGTAAAGCCATTTAGAACTTGCCACCACCTTGAACTCAAAAGGAAACAAGGAGTTTATTGGAAAAATTGAATTACATAGCTTGTTTTGTATCTTAGGTGATTGATAAACGTAGTCTAATTTTTCAGATACTTCGAAAACAATATCCTAGAGAGAGGAATGAAGAATGCCAAGAAGCTTTTTATAAGGTCAAACACTATTTCTCAAATCTTCCGGTACTTGTGCCATTAGTGCTTGGTCGACCTTTGATCCTATACCCATTAGTTTTAGACAAGTTGATCAGCTGTGTATTATGTTAACATGATGAAATAGGTAAGAAGGAATAGGTTATCTACTACTTGATCAAGAAGTTCATAGAATATGAAAATAACTATTCAATCATAGAAAAGCTATGTTGTGCTCTAGTTTGGATGGCTCAAAGGTTAAGACCCCACACTATGTGGCTAATCACTAGACTCGATATCTTTAAGTATTTAAAGATCCCACCTTGTTAGGGAGATTAGCCAGGTGGCAAGTCTTACTTTTTGAGTATGATATCATGTATGTGAATAAAAAACCATCAAGGGTAGTCCAATAGTAAATTTTTTGGCAAACAGGGCATCGAATGACTATAAGCCTTTAGACTTTAGATTTCTTTACTATAGACGCCTCATTTTGTCTTGCCAGGCTTTTGCATCTTAGGACTTATTTGAAAGATGATAAAATCATAAAATAAAAATAAAAATTGGGGAACAACTGCTAGGTGCCCTGTTACTAGGCATTATTAGGTAATGCCGAGTAAAAAAATTTTTAGGATGGTCTTAAATGCCTATGGGTCACATTAAAGAAAAAATGTAAAATGAGGCATTAAAGGCCATTTTCTATGATGTCATCAGAGTCATTTAGATGAGTACATAGATCAATTTTTTGCTATTTATGACCAAGTTAAGGTAGATTGAGGAGCCACAGGTACGTGAAAGTTATATTGGTGCATAAGTATTGATACAAGGCCTCACAGCACCAAAAACTTGAATTTTTGCATGTAATATTAATATAAAAGGGTTTGGTATCGATGCCTAAGATGCGGTATCAATACCTAGCATGTATGTATTGATACAGACCTTAGCAATAGCTAAAATTATGAATTTTGGCCAAATGCATTGATACACAAGCATGAGTATCAACACAAATCCATGGAGTCTTGATACAGGCCTTTAAGTCTTGAGACTAGAAACATTTTTTGCTTTTAGTATCGATACACAGCTCATTTTATCGACTTTCATGGGTAAAAAGTACCTTGTGTATCAATACAACATGTTTTGTATAGATACACCAAGGCATGTTTGCCTAGTTTAAGCCATTTTACAACCACTAAACCATTGATTCAAATTCTGATTAGAACATAATTCTTGCGCCAAAAATCATCAAAATTCATACCAGGCTTCGCCTTTGGGCCTGTGATTGGATTTAAACAAAATTTTAAGGTCCAAATAGCTAATGACAAAGGACATTTCATGGTATTATTCAATTTGTCAAAAGGTAAAACTAAAACTTACCCAATGTTTAGCTATGTAATGTAGTTTAGATCCACTATTTTTGCTGAGCAAATCAATGGTTTTGCATGGCAACTAAGCAGCGTACCTAACCTTTACATGTAGTACATTCACCAAAACCTCAAAATGCCCTTGACTTGTTGTCCTTTGTCTTCATAGCCACATGGCTATATAAGCTAACCTTAGACTCAGCTGAAACACTATCAACCAATAAGAAGAAAAAATAGATTCCTAGCAAAAAACTCCCACTTCTAATCATTCCTTCAATATTCCCCAACCACCAAAAAATTAAAAAAACTTTTTTTTTCGGATCCTTCTAAAACCATCACCAAAAATCTTTCCAAAAACCTTTATTTCACTCATATTCCCTCTCAAAACTCCCCTTTATCAATACCTACTAAAAAACTCCTCCTTTTTATCAGTATTTTGCTATTCAACCCTAAAAAGGTGAAGTTTAAAACTACTGCCAAGAGAAAAGGCTAAAGCTTGAAACTTATGGTATATTTTCTCTACTTGACTATGCATATTCTGTGATTTTTTAGCATTTTCATCTTTTTAGTGACCTCTTCATGTTACCTTGACCCTTTTAAGGTTCTCATACATTATTGTTGCCTTACTTGTGGTAGTCTTAGAGTGTTGATGTTCTCTTGATGCCTTGATGTTGCATGGTAGGCCAAATATCTTGTCTTTCATTTTTGTTTTCAAAATAACCCCTTTATTTATGCATTTTCTATCATGTTTCATCTATTTTCATATACTTAACACATGCTTAAATGTTCACCTCAATATGTCTTATGTATATCCATGAATTTCTTGTGTTTTAATGAGTTTCATGACATAGAAATGCTATCTTGACAACTTCAGCCTGCATTTCTTTGTTTAAATATGTTCATGCACCTTGTTTGTCATCTTTTCACATTTATGTCACCTATGTCCCTATTAATATGTCACTTGTATGTGTTTGCATGTCTAGACCTTGTTTATCTTAGTGCATGTTATGTTTTGTTCATGTCATTCTTGTCAAGATGCATGCTTGCTTGTTAAAAACTAATTTTTAAAAGAAATCCCAAATTTCATGCTACCTCCAATAGATGAAGAAAAATAAAGATTTAATGTTTTTATAAAATTAATCTTCTAATCTTGGGGATAAAGCAAACATTTTAGCTCTAACTTTTTTAGGATTTTTGGAATATTTAGATATTAAACCTTATCAAGTTATCTTTTCAATGGTACCTTATTTACCCTCTGAAGTCTTTGGATGTACCCAAAAAAATTCAAGAATGGAGGTGACATGATGTTGTCCCCTGTTCTCACCTTAATTTTTGAATCTTCTTCTACTGAGACTTTTAAACGTCCTAAAATGCATCTAGTTGGTTCCTCCACAAGCCCTTTTTGACTTGAATCAATGCTAAAAAAAATAATAAAAAAGGATTTTATATTAAAATTTTTGCTAGTGGAGATAATCAGCTCTATTGCTCCGAGGGGACACTCCAACCCAATTTTTAATTAAAAATCTAAATTTTCTCTTTATTCCTAAATATTTTCTAACTATATACTTGGGGATACTCTAACCCTCCCTCTCCAAGAGGATACTCTAACCCCATTTTTCCTCAAAAAAATCCAAAGTTTTCTCTTTTTTGAGTTCCTCAAACTAGGTTGATTAAAATCATCTTTGTCCCTTAAGTCACCACCAAATCCAGACCTGTCTTTAAAATTGTCATCCTGATTATTCTTCAATAATCAAAGGTAATTACGAGATACATTTCGATTGTCCCTCCTTTTTCATGTTCTTTTGGTTGTGATTGCTTGTTTATGATATTATTATATTTCTCTTTTTTTAACTTACTAACACATTTCCTTTCATAATGATCATCGTGCATTCATGTTTAAATTTTATTTTTTCAATAAAATTTATAAGGCAATGTTTCTTATTGGTATCTCTCCAGTGCCTAATACAAAACATCCATTTTTTTAAAATCTAATCTAGATATTATTTTCATAAAAATCCTTATGTTCCTTACATCTCTGAGGTGCATAGGTGATCTAATTTTCTTTAAAAACCTGAATTTGTATTTTCCACCAAAACTTCATGCATTTAAGAGGATTATATCTAAATAAAGAGTAAATGGAATTGATTTAAATAAGACCAAAGTGAGACATAGTTAGCAGGTACCGATTTTGGGCATCGTGGGGATGCTAATCCTTCCTCGTGCATAACCAACTCCTAAACCCAAACAATGAACCTTTGTGCTTTGGAGACCAAGAAATCAATGTTTCGAGTTTTATAACTCAAAATATTGTTTTCAATAGGTATTTGATCCTACCTAGCCCAAAATGATCGGTGGTGACTCTAAGTTCATGGCCATTTCATGGTGGCTATTCGAGACTAGTTGGATGAGTGATTCACTCGACGGTTTCTTCCCTCTTTTTCCCATTATTATGCCTAATCCAAATCTTGATCATAGGATAGTTTAAAGGTTTGACCATAACCAACCATCATTTAATTTTAAGTCAAGCATGCTATGCCCTTCGGATCATCTAAAGTTTTAAAGGCGGGCATGTGGTGATAGCTTGGTGACTCCACTAGGGACCAAATCTAGAGAGTTTGGCCCATAACTAGCTATTTCTCACTTGGTTCTTGGTTTTTGATCTCCATAATTATTTAGATATAATTTTTTCCTATTTTTGCCTACTAATCTCTATTGTTTATGTTTTAGTCCTGTGATTGTTAGGGATTATTTGTGCCTGATTAAATGTTGATTTAAATAAATATGGCAATATAAGAGTAAAAAAAAAAGGTTTGATTATTTTTGTAACACACACCGTGCACTTGCATTTGCACTAGATTCCCACCAAACACCACAGTGTGTTTGGTATCCTAATTATTAGGAGGAAGTGAGGTATCTGCCTTTGTTAGTAACCCTTTGCATAGGCATGGCAAGACCTTTTGGGATGTAAATTACCTATTTCTCTTGCGAGTACCCCTTCGCATTTACATAAGGAAATACATCCACTTGATCAAACCCATTCCACCAAACCTGCTAGGATCGAGGTGCATCAACTATCTTTACCAGATGGAAGAGTGATTCAAATACCAAAATTGGCATCAATTTAAACCCATATAGTGAACCCTACAAGCTAAACTATGTCAAACCGTATTGGATGTTGCTAGAATAACCCAAAGATTAGGATCACTCAGGGAAACATTTCTCAGCTTTACTCTTGTATACCATAGTTATGTGGGTGATGATGGGTGAACTTTGTCATTCGCATTTGTCATTTTTATCATGATTATTCCTTTAGGATATGCTATTACCTTTGACGATAAATCCTTTTTAATAAGTGAGTAAGGACAAGCAAATGCTATTACTTGCAATGCCATCTTAAAATAGTTATATCTGACCGAGATAAGTCATCATGTTTCCTAAATGATGGCCTATCATAAATGGTGATGAGCGAACATCACCATTTAAATGGTCAGTCTTATGAGGTATCATGTTACTTTGTGAAGGGCCAACTTTAATGTGACATGCTGGTATGCTAGTTGTTTAATATCTTAACATTCATAGTCATCATGTCTAGCCCTAGCCATCGCATCGCCTATTCTTAGGGCAAATTGTGATATGGTTACGTTACCATTCCTTATTCTCTTTATCTTTTGCCTTCTATTTCGTATTAGTTACTAACTTGTTCTTTTTTGCTTTTTTTTTCACCATGCATTATTTCATCATGATTACCATCACCATGGAACAATTGGTTAATTGTTCAGTGTTCATCAAGGGGTGTCTGTCATGGAGCAACAGTCCACTTTGGAGCTAAAGGCCTTTGAAGAAGTTTGAGCATGATTAGAATGCCGACAATGTGAAAATAGAGATGCCCTTAAACCAGGTATGTCTCAATGGTGCATGAAAGGATCAAGATAGGGTACCATCAATTGATTGGCAGGATCTATGGATTATATGGACAAATTGGGACAATACCCAAAAAAAAGTTAGTCACTAAGAGATACAGAGATATTGCTCTTCTGCTTCAAGTTCGTTTGGATCTCAGTTTGTTGCAAGTAGCCTCTCACTATTAAGAATCCAACATATTGCTGCTTCACTTTCAATCATGAAGATTTAGTCCCCACGGTTGATGAATACATTGCATTACTCAACATTGAGAAGGCAAAGGTCGACAGAATATACTATAAAGCATTGAATCCTCCAACCTTAGAAAATATTAGCTCAAATCCTTGAGGCAATAGAGCCTTGGATTAAGAGTTATATCAAAACAAAGGGGACTAGTGAATGCATCTCATGGGATAGTTTGAAAGAAGCAATGGCAAGTACTGTTGACATCAAAAAAATGCAAGATATCTATGCTTTGGCAATATATGGTCTAGTTATATTCCCAAAGACATTAGGCTATATTGAAGCTACATAGTAGATATTTTTTCTCATTTATGCTGTAACATTAATCCTATACCGTCCATCATTGTCGAAACTATTTGAGCTCTTAATTTTTATAGGAAAATGAGTATAGGCTACTTCATCGAATGTGCACCACTTATTCACAGTTGGCTCGTTAGTCACTTTAGCCCCAAAGAAAATAGGACATTATGTTACTTCTTGCCCAACTTCAGCCTTATCTCCAAGGTACTTGAGAAGGAATGGCATGAAGACAAATATGAAGAGTAATCGATCCAAAATTTCCAAAAGCTCAAGGGGAAGGAGGTAACATGGAAGGCTTTTTGGTTTTTCCCAAAAGTGGTTATATATAAGTTGGGAGATTACAATTGTGTGCTACTTATGGGATTATGGGGAAGCACTAGCTATGCACCCTTTTTAGTCCATCGATAATTCTAGCGTCATCAATTCATCTTCTTCATCCAAGACCTACAGTTATGGGATTTTGACTACGGTGAGCTCACTTACAATTTAGAAGTCCAGCAAACCTTTCATGCATGTAGACAAACCCGTTACATGGAGAGATATTAGAGAGGGAACATTATAACCTTAGGATATGATGAATGAAGGATCCATCATATTAATGACGTCGTGCCTCTATTTGGTATTAGAACATCATAAATACCAATTCAAAAATTTCCTTCTAAGATTGAATTGCTCAAGCGAGAGTTTGAATGAGAAAAGATGATCTTTCCAAGAAATTGCTTGATTAAAGGGGGAAAATAGTCAATTGAAAAATTAACCTTGACCTCTAGGATAGTGAGATGAACAAGGTTATTAAGGAGAAAAACCATCTCAAGGAAGATCTCAAGAGTTTGAAGAAAGACTATATGGCCATTAACAAAGCAAGCATGTCTCAAAGACTTAGAAAATCATCGGTCGAGTGGAGGATAGAAATTACTACTCTTAAGAAAGAACTACATCAATGGAGAAAAGCAGCTAGGGTCAATAAGGAAAAGCTTGTTAGAACCCATGCTCTTGTATCAATTTACCGAAGATAGAATGAATGATTAGAAGCTCGAGTCCTAGATTTGAGAGCAAACTAGGTTAAAAATAGAGCTCTGACACTCAGAATTCAAGATTTAGAATATTCCCTTTAAGCTCGCCAAGACCAAGTCGATGCACTGGTGAGAGCTTCCAAATAGTGGGAGCAAAAATGGCTTCAAGTGGTTGATCACACATGCCAAAAAGTATTAGAACCATCAGTGTCATCTCATAGAGCAAATTCAAGTAATGCAATTGGAGGTCGAGAACATGATGGATGTAGCTCGATCCCTGACACATGATATCTTGCCCATAAGAACCCATAAGCAAGATTTGTTAAATTTCTTGGACCATGCAATCAAGCAATATAATTGTGTCAGGCATTTTCAATTGTAATCATATATAATTGGGACATTTTGTTGCTTTAATGGAAGACATTATTGGTGGAGTTGCCTCTTAATTGAATTGTCCTTTTTGCATTTGCATGACTAACCTAATTCTTTCATTGTTTTATTTGTCCATTTATCTTCATGATTGAATATTCACTCTCATTGCATCAAATATAAGAATGAACATATCATAAAAGGCCTAATCTGGGAATAATTTAAAGTAAAGGTGCTCTAAAACATGGAACCTACAATTTACCATCAGTATAACACTTCTAATCATTGAAAATAATGGAAAACAATCACCAGGCCCGCATCGAAAAACTCAAACTCATGTATAGGGAGTCTCAAGAATAATCACTCCATAAGAACGAGGAACTCCAACCCCAGATTGTTGAACTAACCAAGCTATTGTCTAGTGCATTGAAAATAAAAAGGACAGACAAGTGTAGATAGTCCAGGCTAATTTTTTAGCAACCTGAAGCATGGATGTGAGAGGGGATGATGATCATGGCCTGACAAAAAAGTATTTTTGAAGGGGTCAAAAAGGCTTATGGATTATATCAAAGATAAATGCAAAGATGTGGCATCAAAGGACGTAGTTCAAGTTGTCCAGGGACAAAAGATATAAAAAAATTCATAATTTTGCTTGAATGTATTGATACATGGTTCTCATGTATCGATACAATGCTTCAACCATTTAAAATTTTGAAATGTCCCTATTTGTATAGATGCAACACATAAATGTATTGATACATAAGCTTATGGATCGATACAGGAGCTTATATATTGATACTAGGCCGTGCCAAGACCAAAATATGCATTCTGTAAAGAAATGTATCGATACAATGGTTCATAATATCGATGCAATGATCATTGTATCGATACATTATTCATTGTATCGATACACTCAAGGTTTTTAGACTAAATGTATCGATACATTCTGCAATGTATCGATACATACAGGCCATTTTCCATGGTCCAAGAATTTTTGACTCATCCACCATTGATCCAAAATTTGATTTTAACTCACTTTGTATCAGAAAAGATCAAAACCCATATCAGATTACGAATTTGGACTTTGAATTAATCTGCACATTTTTTTTTGAAGTCTAAATTAGATAAAAAAGGCCAATGTCACATAATCACCTTACTCCTCCCTAGTTTGTTGACCAAGATCACTATTGGCCACCCTATTTGCTAGAAAATCATTTCAACATTTAAATTAGTCACCTTATGTCCATCACATTGGTAGTAAGTTGCTCCCTACTGCCACTCTATAGCCACCAAGCTGACATCACTTTGTGCCCTTGAAAAATGACCAAAAACACCTCTAATTTGGTCTACAATGCTGGTATAAATAGACCACTTATATCTCAGCTGAGGGACTTTAGATTCTATCTTATTTTAGCTTCCAAAACATATTCACACATCAAGAAAACCAAATCCCATAGCTCCTTACTTAGCACTCAAAAAGAGCCCTAAAACACTTGCTTTCAACTGCTACACATTTTAAAAATCACCCTAATCCATACCAGAACCAAAACCTCATTGTTTCTCTCTTTTCCTACTTATTACCAATAACGAAAAGGGGGAAATTCAAGCCATCTCTATTGCTCTAACCATTTGGCCAAAAATAGAAGTTTTGTTGGTATAACTTCTCACTTTATCACTTTCATTTTCCATTTTTTAGCATCTTTATCATTTTAGTGAGCTTTAGGATTTGGATGCCTTAATGCCCTTTTATTGTGCAAAATACCTTATTTCATCCTTATTATTTTGATAACTCTTACTCATGCATTTTATGCCATATCCATGCATCTTGTTATGATTAATCCATGTATGAATCGTTAGCCTAACACATTCCAAGCACATTTACACATTAGCTTGCATAAATCATTATCATTTTCAGCATCCATAATAGTTTCTTGTCAAAGTGCATAACACTTTCTTCGTCTAGACCATTGGTAAATTTAGCATCCCCATTAACATTATGTGACATCCCTTTGTATGTTTGTTGCTTTTTCTTGTCAAAGTGCATGTTTGATGGCTATTAAAAAAATTGATTTTCAAAACCTCCCCAAGACAAGCATGCTAATCTCAACCACTGAGGACTAGCATGAACTTGGTATTTTCCTTAAAGTTAGTAAAAAAATCTTGGGGAAAATTAAGTTTTCCAGATCTAGAATATTGGTCAAACGAGTTCAAATCTTTTGATTTTCCAATGAAAATGGCCTTGCACTTATTCCTAAAATGTTCATGCCTTATTTTTGAGTCGAAACCCTTGAGTGGTATAGTTAACAGGCTATTTCATCGTCCCAAACCATTTTAAGGTTGTGGATATGAGCTCATGAGGCTCATGCCACTCTTTCCCTTCAGTCATGGATGTTTGAATGTCAATGACTTAAGTTTGGACCCAAGAACATAAGGAAAAATAAAAATATACCCCTACTTGCTTTTTCCCCTACTGATAGCATAACTATTGCAAATTGAAAAATTAGATTAAAATACTAAACGATTTTTTATGAATTTTTTGATATTTTCCTTTGAAAATATGTCAAATATCTTAAAAATGAGGACTTGTTCACCCCAGATCGGTCTAGATGAAAGAGTTATGATTTTTCAAACCTAGACTATTTGGAATCCCTGAAGTTAACAAAATGCATTCTAGTTGGGCCCTTTGGACCCACTAAGTGATTTTTCCAAATCCTTTCAACATTTGTCCTAAATGGTCCATGAAATTCCCTTTCTAGAAAGGTATTATTCATAATTTTTTGATACCAAATGAGTTTGAGGTGATTTTTCAAATTTTGACACACCTTGTCCCTTGTATGTTCTACCAGCAGCATAATTCATTTGAACTTGTGAATTTATTCCCTCGAAAAGTGACCTTTTGGGATATTAGGAATATTTTTAGATTGAACCCTATCAAGTTACCTTTCTAACGGTATCTTGTCCACCCTGTAAAGCCTTTAAACCAATTTAGAATCAATTCGGGAAGCGGTATGCTGCAATGATGTCCCCTATTTTTGGTTATGGTCAAAATTGAGGTGTTTTCCTAAGCCTCGTCTTGAGACATTTGAATGTCACTATGTCACCCTGATTAGCCTCGAGAACATGCTTTTGACCTCCCATAGGCTTGTATGAAGGCACAAATATATTTTACATCTTTACCATCCTCATTCACAATAATTTCTTCCACCAAAATTCATCAAAATGCTCACCTGTCTTCTAAATCACAAGGTTTTGTCAACTTAATTTTTCCAACTTGGCTTCTTTAAAATAGCATCAGAAAAGCCACTTTCAAGGATACTCCAACCCCAACCTTTCGAGGGAACACTCCAACCCTGCTCTTTAAATTTGTCAAGATCTAAAAAAAATCTTCCTTTATCAAATTATTTTATCCATGAGGATACTCTAACCCTGACTTTCTGAGGGAATACTCTAACCCCATTTTTCAAAATTGTCAACCTTTAAAAAATCTTCCTCATCAAAATTATTTGTCATCTACGAGCATACTTTAACCTCATTTTTTCGAGGGGATACTCTAACCCTGTCTTTCAACTATAATTAAATTTTTCTCCTTCCTGGACTTCCATTAATATGTTAAACAAACCTCGTTTAATCAAGAAATCTAGATGCATCTAAAAAATTATCATTTCGATTATTCCTAGATAATCAATGCCAATTGCGAGATAAATTCCAATAGTCCATCACTTTTCTTTATCATTGCATTGAATGATCCATGTTATGTTACTTCATTTATTACCTTACTGACATGATTTCTTTGTGATGATTATTTGCATTCATGTTTTCCAACTATTTCAAATAAAACTAAGGTTAATAATATTCCACATGGGTATCTCTCCAGTGCTTAAAGTGGAATATTCTATTTTTCAAAGTAAAATCCAAAAGGTCATTTTTATTAAAAATCTCTATATTCCCTATCTCTTCAGGGCATATATGAGATTAAATCTTTTTCATCAAAACCTAGATTTGTATTTTTATAAGATTCATGCATTAAAAAAGGGTTATATCAAAATAGTGACGAGGTAAGATCAAAAAAATTGAAATCGAGATAAGATATAGCTAGTAAGGTACTGATTTCGAGCATCGTGAAGAGGTTCATACCTCATTGTGAGTAAACAAACCCCAAACCTAAATGATGTATTTTTGTACTATGCAGACCATAAGATTGATGTTTTAAGTTTCATAACTATAAACATAGGTTTCAATAGTTATCAGGTCATGCCTAGCCCGAAATGATTGGTGATGACTCCAAGCGTTAGCCATTTTATGATGGTTATCCGAGACCAATAAGATGAGTGATTTGTCTTATGGTCTCCTTCACATGTCATAAGTTGAGAATCTGTACTTTCTCATTCTCATGACGTAGGGAAAGAAAAGTCTCGGTCATGAAGACATTCCCAAATCAGAAAAATATTTTAAGTCATATGCGCCCATAGATTTGCGAGGATCCACCCCTGGGCACATTACAACAGCTTGGTGACTCCACTGGGGATTGTAAAGAGAGTTAGGCTAATAACTAGCCATGTCTTACTAGGTTCTCGGTTCCTTCAATCTTCCAGCATTATTTAACTATGACCCTTTTTTTGTTTTGTCAACTAATCTTTTGTTTGGCATGCTTGTTAGAATTGTCTTATTTTCAAATAATCATCAGTTTAATAAAAATGGTAATACTGAAGTAAGCAAAAATGTTTGATCATTTCACTGTCACACATCATGCACTAGCACAAGCATTAAAGTCCCGCCAAACTCCATGGCATGGTTATAACCTAATCATTAAGAGGAAGTGAGCTATCTATCTTCGTGAATAACCCTCTGCATAGGCGTGGTAATAACTTCTTGGATGTAAACTACTTATGTCTTTCGTGAGTAACCTTCCGCATTTGCATAGAGAAATACATCCACCAGATCAAACCCTTTCTACCAAGCCCGGGATGGGCCTAGGATCGGGATGCCTTGACTGTCTATACCAGATGAAGGAGAGATTCAGATACCTATTTATGTGTCAATCTAAACTACATATAGTGAGCCCTATGAGCTAAATCATGTCAAACCATACTGAATGCTGCTAGAATACTTGGAGAATAGGGTCACTTCGGGAAACATTCCTAACCTTTACTTTTAATTATCATAATTATGTAGGTGACAATGAGTATACAATTGTCACCCGCATTTGTATTTTTATCATTTATCAAGGCATGCATCGTGTCCCCCAAACGACAGCTAATTTTGTCTAAATAAGTGACGGTGAGCAAAAACCATCAATCGCAATGTTGTAAGCAGTTATGCTATCCAAGTCACAGCTTAATGCGTATCCGCACTAGTGGTTATAAATGAATATTACCATTGGTCGGTTATTTTTCCATCAAAATAAGATATTACATCACTTTATAAAGTTTAAATTGCATCCTGACATGTCAAAATGTTGCCCGTTTCTCGTCCACCACATTGGTTAAGATATGTTATGAATATTTTGTTTTGATGTTCTTAAATTATTTATTTCCTTACATTTGTCTCCTATATGTTCCACTAACTTATTTCCCTTTGTTTGTGTTTTGGTGCATGCATCATCTCATCATAACCATCATGACTATCATCATTTTGGGACAACTATTCTGGTTCGATGTTCAATAAAAGGCATCATTTACGGAGCAATAGCTTATCTCCACTATTGAGTCCTTTGAAAATGTCTGAACATGGTCAAAAGGTCACCAATGCTAAGATAAGGACATCCTAAAGCTCGACTACATCTCAAGAATGCATGAAGAGGTCAAGATTAGTTTTTTTCAGAATGATTATCAGGAATTGAAGCATATTTAGGACAGTTGGGATAGCAACATGAAATAAGCCTTCACCAAAAAGTATGGGGATATAGCTCTCTTACTTCGAGTTCAATTCAATGATGGCTTGCTGCGAACAGTGACACAGTTCTAGAATTTGGCCTATCAATGTTTCACCTTTAACCAATAAGATTTAACCCTTACCATTGATGAGTACACAGCTCTGCTCAACATAGAAAGGGTCAAGTTAGACAGGATTTACTGCAAAGCACTAATGCCTCTTTCGTTCAAGAAAAGGTTGAGGCAAGTTCTTGGGGCCATAGAAGCATGTTTTGATAGTCACATTAAAGTAAAAGGGAGTAACAAATGCATTATCTTGGGCTAGCTTGAAAGAGTCCATGGTAAATCTTTTTGATAAAAAGAAAGCTCAAGATGTCTACACTTTGGCAATCTACGAGCTCGTTATATTCTTGAAGATTTTGGGTTATGTAAAGGCGGCAGTCACAGATATCTTTTTTCACCTATGTTGCAACATCAACCCTGCTTTTGCCATGATCACTAAAACCATCCGTGCCCTCAGCTTTTGTAAAAGAACGATAACATGAAGGTTTATCAAGTGTGCCCTATTGCTCCAGATATGGCTCTTAGGTAACCTCTATGTTAGGGAGGAAAGAACCAGGTGAAATTTCTTCTTCAAGTTAAGTCCTCTTTCCACAGTATTAGAGGAAGAATGTCATCAAGATAAGACAGAAAAGCATTGGCTTGAGCAATTATGAAACATCAAGGAGGAAGAAATCATGTGGAGAGCCTTATGGGTGTTCTCTCAGTCGAAAGATTGTGTACAAATGTGCAGACTACACTTAAGTACCACTCTTGGGATTATGGGGTAGTACTAGTTATGCTCCTCTATTGGTATTGAGTCAGTTCCAGTGCCAGCAATTCATTCCATTCTTTGAAGACTTGGGACATTGGGATTTTGAATATGGAGAGCCTAATTATAAAGCAAAAGTTCAGTCAGCTTTCTAAGCCTGGAAGAAGGTCCATTGTATGGAAAGATACTAGAAAGGAAGCCCCACCACTCCTGGATATTAAGAATGGAGACTCTACTGTATCAGCGATCCATTGCCACCACCCAACTCTAAGATACTGCAAATCCCAATAGAGGAACCACTTTCTGAGATCGAGCTACTTAGGAGGGAGTTTGAGTGAGAAAAGGCATCCATTGCCATAGAAATCTCTTGACTTAAGGAGGAAAAGGGCCAGCTAGAGATGGATATCTATCCTAGGAGCGGTGAAATAGATTGAGTCGTTAAAGAAAGAGATCGCTTCAAAGATGACCTCAAAAGCCTAACCAAGGATTATGTAACACTCTAAAAAGCCCACAAGTCCTGACATATTGGCAAGACACCAGTCGAATGGGAAGCGAAAGTTGCCACTCTCAATTGTGAACTGAATCAGCAAAAGAAGGAAATCAAAACCAGTAAAAAAAATTCACAAGGGCATGTGCTTTTACTTCCACCTACCAATGAAGAAATCAAAGACTCAAGGCCCAAATGCGAGATGCAAGAGTTGCCAAGGTTGAAAATAAAGCCCTCAATCATAGAATCCAGGAGTTAGAATAGTCTCTCTAGGTTCATCAAGGTCATATTAATGAACTAACAAAGGCTTTCGAACAGCGTGAACTAGATTGGCAACCGACAATCGACCAAGCATGTTTGAACTACCAAGAACAACATTAGCACCTCACTAAATGGTTCAGATAGGTCAATGAGTAGCAGATGACATGATTGTAGTAGCTCGATCTATAAGGCGAGACATTGTACATATTGGAGATAATAAGTAGCAACTTTTGTGTTTTTCCAATCGTGTGATTACACAATGTAATCACATTAGATACTTTCAGATGTAATCATGTCATAAAAGAAAAACCCTTTTGTGACTCTATGAATGATGCTATTAATGAAGCTATTCCAAGAATCAACTATCTCCATTGCATATGTACATTAAATTTCACCATTTTTCATTACACGTGCATCAATCATTCATTATCTTAACTCCTTATTTCTTCGTAAATGCTTATCAATAAATATATTTTTAAATAAAAGTCTAATACCAGAATTAGGCCATAAAAGTGCAAGGGATTTTGAGATAATCAGGAACATGAAACCTTACATCACACACCACTACAACACACGATGCCATAAGCAAATCATGGAGAGCGATCATGAAGCTTGCATTGAGTGACTTAAGCTAATTGTTATGGAATAATAGGACTAGATACTCTGTAAGCAAAGCAAAATGTAAACTTAGATGGAGAGACTTATGGAACTAATGACAGCCTATATGAAAGAAAAAGGGTAAGCTAGCACTACTGAAAGAAGGATTAATCCTTCCAACATTGAAAGTCCCCCTGCCAATAATCCAGAACCCGCCTAAGAGGAAATTAGATAAGAACAACATCCCGCTCCTCCACCTCTCGCTCAAGCTCTGCTAGTCATCTACCTAAATCCTATTGCGGTAGGTCAATTCAATCCTATTACTCAAAGGGTGAACGTAAGAGTTTTATCGGCAGATCGGATAACCCTTGACCATGAAGAACCAGAGAAAATAGAAGGTCAAAAGTCCACCATGATTACAGAAGAAGTGAACAAATTCTAGCTATTCGAAAAATGCCTCTAAGCGATCGACGGGAGTGACAAGTTTAGAGCTTTTGATGCACAATTGCTATCTTTGGTGTCCAACCTTGTTATTCCCTCAAAGTTTAAAGTCCCAAATTTAAGAAATTTAATGGATCCACCGACCTTTCCGTCCATGTTTGAATGTACCTACGAAAGATGGTCGAGTACTAGAAATATGAAATGCTCCTTATTTATTGCTTCCAGCACAGCCTCATTAAGGTAGCAGTTCAGTGGTATATCAGGCTAGATAATGTGAAAATCCAGTCATGGGCTGACCTAGCTAAGGCCTTTCTAAATCAATTCTAGCACATGTTGGATTGGGCCTGAATAGACTTTCCCTGATGAATTTTGAGAAAAGTTCCACTAAAAGTTTCAGGAAATATGCCTAAAGGTGAAAAAAAGAAGCAGCCTTAGTGCAGCCTTGCCTTACAAAAAAAGAGATGATAGTCACTTTCATTCATATCTTATGTGCTCTTTATTATGAAAAGCTTGTAGGAAATGACACCAATAAATTCACAGACTTAGTTCTCTCCAGAGAAATGATCGATGTCGCCATCAAGAGTGGTAGAATGTCTATTGGGGAAATAGCTGGATCTAGTAAGAAGCCCATTGTCGATAAGAAGAAAGAAGAAGAGGCCAATGCCATAAATTATGTCGGTTCATCTCAGCCAAGATAGTGTTAAGCAACCAACCCTTGCTATTCATGAGTGCCATGTTCTTACCCCATCACAATATCCCTGCAGCCAATGCCATAACTTATAACCCATCATTTGCAATCCCATAAAACCTACCACAAAGCTACCCTCCATAAGTCCACTAATACCAATTGAAGAACTAATAATGCACTCAACAATCGAAGTGCAAATCAACCAAGACAACATTTTGATCCCATCCCTATAACCTATAAGGAGCTCTACCAAACTTTACTCTAAAATCATTTAGTGGCCCCAATCTATGTCATAGAAAAGAAGCCACCATACCTGTAATGGTACAACCCTAACGCCTACTATGAATGCCATGCTGGGGTAGGGGGCATGACACTGAGAATTGCACATATTTTAAATGAAATGTGTAAAATCTAGTCAACTAAAAAATCTTGTAGTTCAAGACAAGCCATGGACCAAATGTTGCTGCCAATCCTTTACCAAACCATGTTGAGACAGCTACAAACATGATCGATACTGAGCCATAGAATTTGTCCTTCCACCAAGAACTAATTTTGATGACGAGGTCATGATGAAAACCCCTGCACTTTTCCTATCCCTTTCATGTAATGTCAAGAAATGAAAATTTACCTGCCCTCGCCTAAAGGCAAGTAGGTGTCCTATGTAAAGGGCATTTTCATCAAACATTATCGATGAAATGACTTTTGCTTATATCATTCCACATTGCATGCCTACATCACTTTTCAATCTCTTTGTCTCGATTACTCTGTTGCCTTCATTCTTATTTAAATCCTCGAGTTATGTGTGTGTCTTTTGCAATGTCTATTTCTTCACCTTTTTAGGTGTCTTGACGATAGTGACATGAATGTGTCTGATGGGTCTTTGAAGATCGATTTCAAACGGTCAATTTGTGCTAGTGAAGTTAATCTTGAAGAAGGTTTCGAAGAAAGCTCTGTACCACTAAACCTTTTACAGTTCAAGATCCAGTATCATAATTCTATCTTTTATCACTTAAAGATGAATAGGGTAGTCGAAGCGCCCAACAAAAACATTAAAAGAATAGTTAAAAAAATTATCAAGACTTAAAAAGACTAGCATGAAAAGCTATTATTTGCATTTCATGCCTATCGGACCTTAGTTCGCACTTCTACTAGCACTACCCCATTCTTCATTGTCTATGGCATGGAAGTTGTATTACCTATTGAAGTCGAGATCCCTTCTCTCAGAGTCTTGATGGAAACCAAACTTAAAGAGGCTAAATGGGTCAAGAACAGATACGACCAGCTTAACCTCATTGAGGAAAAATGCATGAAAGCCATCTGCTCTGGTCAAATGTATCAAAAACACATGATCCAAGCCCACAACAATTTCACCCAGCTGAATTGGTATTGAAGAAGATCCTTCCAATTCACAAAGATGCAAAGGGCAAGTGGACCCCTAATTAGGAAAGACCATATCTCGTGAAGCAAGCCTTCTTCAAATAAGCCCTAATCTTGTCAGAAATGGTCAGCAATGCCTTGCCCAACCCAGTCAACTTAGATTCTGTCAAGAAATATTACACAATGAAGGCAAAAACATGAAAAGATGTCCTTAAAAAAATGAAAACAAGGAAAAAACATAACAAAAACATTAAAAAACAAAAAAAAAGAGGTCCAGATTAAAATTTTGAAAAGGGCATCTGGGCAGCCAACCCGACTACGATTGAAAACTTGCAAGGGTGACTTAAGAAGATCAATTTTAATAGGGCATAAACTTAAAGCACCTATTGGACAATGCAAAGCAATCCTAAGGATCTTACTAAGATCAGTTCATACTAGTCACATTTATTCGTCTAGAAAGATCCTAAAAAGCACCTAAAGAACATCCATGTCATGAATAAATATTGCCTTGTTCCTTTTAACCAATATATAATTCACGTTGAACTTGTCATTTAACTGATAATGTTTGATAATCAACTGAAATATGTGTCAAGACATCTCAATATTACATCGAAGGAAAAGAAAAGCATAGGGAACTTTGCTCATGCCCTAATCGTCAAGATCATGCACTTTTTGCAACCAAACATCCACTCAGCATGATCTTACACTAAACCATTTCTTTTTTTTGCAAGCCATATCTAACAAAAAATCATTTTAAGCTAACCAAAAATTGACCCATGCATTCTATCAGAATCCTATTGAAACCAAAGACATCAATCGAATCAGTCAAATAGTCTCTAAACTATTGACAATGCCTTCCAATTGTTAGGAAAATGATTGAGCCTCCTAAATCAAGAAATGCAATAATCCAAATTCTTGAAATAGATGTTTTGTCATATCCTTAGTGAAGTCGGGACAACCTATAATCTCCAGTGGGATTAGGAAAATTCCTACCCATTGTGGCAACAAAGATGAATTTCTATCTTTACAAGAGTATGATTGACGTACAAGAAAAACTATGGCTGTCTCCCATATTAGACTTCACATCATGCAATCATGATAGCATTCCACATCATGCATTCACAGTACCATCACATGTCATGATTTTTTTTGCAATGTTACTTCAAGCCAAGTTCACTAAACCTCGAAGGAGTCCCTGGTAAGAACCTTAAGCTTCGTAAAACAAGTGCCATTCAGGAGGCACTTACGAAGAAACCTTCTTAAGCCCACATGAGTTGGTGGCAACAAACTTGTCTGTAAACAATCAAATGCCAATCATACCCACATCAAAGACCATGAGTCAGTGGCACCTTTTCAAAGACCATGAGTCAGTGGCACCCTTTCCAAGCCCATAAGTCATTGGCACCCTTTCAAAGCCCATAATTTAGTGGCACCCTTTTCAAATCCCACAAGTCAGTGGCACCCTTTTTAACGCCCACAAGTCAGTGGCACCTCTTCAAAGCCAACAAGTTAGTGGCACCTTTTCAAAGCCCATAAGTTAATTACACTTTTTTAAAGCCCATAAGTTAGTGGCACCTCTTTAAAGCCCTTAAGTTAGTGGTACCTTTCCAAAAGCCCAAAAATCAGTGGCACCCCTTCAAAGCCTACAAGTTAGTGGCACCCTTTTAAAGCCCATAAGTCAGTGGCACCCTTTTTAAAGCCCATAAGTCAGTGGCACATTTTCAACGCCCATAAGTGGCACCTTTTTCAAAGCCCACAAGTCAGTGGCACCTCTTTGAAGCCCATAAATCAGTGATGCCTTTCCAGAAGCCCATAAGTTAGTGGACTTTTTCAAAGCCCACAAGTAAGTGGCATCCTTTCCAAAAGGCCATGAGTCAGTGGCACCCTTTTCAAAGCCCACGAGTCGATGGCACCCTTTTGAAAACCCACAAGTTAGTGGCACCTTTTTAAAGCCCACAAGTTAGTGGTGACCTTTCAAAGCCTACAAGTCAATGGCACCTCTTCAAAGCCCACACAAGCTGGTGGCACCTAGCTTAAGTCAAAGTTTGCATAAGCTGGCAGCACCCCAGTCACAGCCCATACAAGTTGGTGGCACCCAAGTCTGAGTCAAAGCCCACATAAGCTAGTGGCAGCCAAGTCTAAGTCAAAGCTTGTACAAACTGGCAGCACTCAAATCAAAGCCTATAGAGCTGATGGCACCTAAGTTTAAGTCAAAGTCCACACAAGCCGACAACACCCACATCAAAAGTCCACATTACTCTGCACCTGCCTAAGAGGGTTAAACCTTAGAAAACCTAACACCCTAGTAGGAAGGGCAAACCCTACAAAATTCACTTAAACCTCTATCAGGATCACTGCCAATACACTACACTTATCACAATGAAGTATTAATTACAATTTATCTATTTCCAAGTGTTTTGGGGAACGTTATTCCACCTAGGATAAAATAATGTCTATTTGTCTTTGCCCTATTCTTGATTCTCAACAACGGTCAAAGAGGGGCAACTATAAACACTTTATTTTGTTTGGGCTAATTTTTTAGCAACCTAGGGCATGGACATGAATGAGGGCAATGATCACTAAGACATGGGTTCAAAAAGGCCTATGGATCATATGAAAGATAAATGCAAAGATATGGCATCAAAAGACATAGTTTAAGGTGTTCAAGGATAAAAGATATGAAAAAATTTATGATTTTCCTTGAATGTATTGATACATGGTTCTCATGTATCGATACAATGCTCCAACGATCCAAAAATTTGAAATGTCCCTATTTGTATCGATACAACATGTAAATGTATCAATACATAAGCTTATGTATTGATACAGGAGCTCATGTATCAACACTAGGCCATGCCAAGACCAAAACGTGCATTCTGTAAAGAAATGTATTAATATATATCAACATGTATCGATACAATAGTTTATGGTATCGATACAATGATCATTATATCGATACAATGTTAATTGTATTGATACACTCAAGGTTTTTAGACCAAATGTATCGAACATTCTGCAATGTATCGATACATACAGGCCATTTTCCATGGTCCAAGAATTTTTAACTCGTCCACTATTGACCCAAAATTTGATTTTAACTCATTTCTTTGCATCAAAAAAGATAAAAACCCATATCAGATTATGAATTTGGACTTTTGAATTAATCAAAACATTTTTTTTGAAGTCTAAATTAGATCAAAGAGGTAAATGTCATATGACTACCCTACTCCTCCCTAGTTTGTTGACCAAGATCACCATCACCACCCTATTTGCTAGAAAATCATTTCAGCATTTAAACCAGCCACCCTATGTCTATCACATTAGTAGCAAGCTGCTCCCTACAGCCACTCTATAGCCACCAAGCTGACATCACTCTGTCCCCTTTGAGAAATAACCAAAAACACCTCTAATTTGGCTCTAAAATGCTGGTATAAATAGACCACTTATATCTCAGTTAAGGGACTTTAGATTCCAGCATGTTTTAGCTTCCAAAACACATTCTCACATCAAGAAAACCAAATCCCATATCTCTTCACTCAGCACCGAAAAGTAGCCCTAAAACACTCACTCTCAACTCTGCACATTTTAAAAACACCCTTATCTATACCAGAACCAAAACCTCATTATTTCTCTCTTTTTTTTGCTTATTAACAACAAGGAAAAGAGGGAAATTCAAGCCATCTCTGTTACTCTAACTATTTGGCCAAAAATTAAAGTTTTGTTCGTATAACTTCTTACTTTATCACTTTTATTTTTTATTTTTCAGCATCTTCATCATTTTAGTGAACTCTCCATGTTTCCATCACCCTCTTAGGATTATAATGCATTATTGTGGCTTTTGGTTGTGGTAGTTTAGGATTTGGATGCCTGAATGCCCTTTCGCTATGCAAAATGCCTTATTTTATCCTCTCTATTTTGATAGCTCTTGCTCATGCATTTTATGCCATATCCATGAATCTTGTTATGATCAATCCATGTATGAATCACTAGCCTAACACATTTCAAGCACATTTAAACATTAACTTGCCTGAATCATTGTCATTTTTAGCATCTATAACATTTTCTTGTCAAAGTGCATAATACTTTCTTTGTCTAGACCATTGGTAAAGTTAGCACCCCCAATTCATGTTATGTGCCATCCCCTTGTATGTTTGTTATCTTTTTCTTGTCAAAGTATAGTTTTGATGGCTATTAAAAAAATTGATTTTCAAAACCTCCCTAAGCCAAGCATGCTAACCTCAACTAGTGAGGACTAGTATGAACTTGGCATTTTCCTTAAAGTTAGCAAAAAAATCTTAGGGAAAATTAAGTTTTCCAAATCTAGAATCTTGGTTAAATGAGCTCAAATCTTTTGCTTTTCCAATGAAAATGGCCTTGCACTTGTTCTTGAAATGTTCATGCCTTATTTTTGAGTTGAAACCCTTAAATGGTATGATCAACGGGTTATTTCATCATCCTAAACTACTCTGGGCTATGCAAATGAGCTCGTGATACTTATGCCACTCTTTTCTTTCAGTCATGGATGTTCAGATGTCAATGACTCGAGTTTGGATGAGAACATAAGGAAAAATAAAAATATACCCTTACTTGCTTTGTCCCCTACTAGCAGCACAACTATTGCAAACTAAAAAATTAGATAAAATCTTAAATAGTTTTTCATGAATTTTTTGATATTTTCCTCTGAAAGTATGTCAAATTATCTTTAAAATGAGGCCTTGTTCACCCTCAGATCAGTTTGAATGAAAGAGTTATGATTTTTCAAACTTAGACTGTCTAGAATCGTTAAAGTTAACAAAATGCATTTTGGTTGGGCCCTTTTGACCCACTAAATGATTTATCCAAATGCGTCCAACATTTTTCCTAAATGATTCATGGAATTCCCTTTTTGAAAAGGTATTATTCATAATTTTTTGCTACCAAACGAGTTCGACATTATTTTTTAAATTTTGACACACCTTGTCCCTCGTATGCTCTGCGAGCAGTGTAATTAATCTGAACTTGAGAATTTATTCCCCTGGAATGTGACCTTTTGGGATATTGAAATATTCTTAGATTGACCCCTATCAAGTTACCTTTCTAACAGTATCTTGTCCACCCTCTAAACCTTTAAAGCAATTTAGAATCAATTCGGGAAGTGGGAGGTGCAATGATGTCCCCTATTTTTGGTTATGGTCAAAATTGAGGTGTTTTCCCGAGCCTCGTCTTGCGACATTCGAATGTCATCATATCACCTCAATTAGCCTTGAAAACATGCTTTGACCTCCCATAGGCTCATGTCAAGGCACAAACATATTTTACATCTTTACCATTCTTATTCACAATAATTTCTTTCATTAAAAGTCATCAAAATGCTCACTCATCTTTTAAATCACAAGGTTTTGTCAATTTAATTTTTCCAACTCGACTTCCTTAAAAAATTGTTAGATATGCCACTTTTAGGGATACTTCAACCCTGACCTTCTGAAGGGACACTCCAACCTCGCTTTTCAAATTTGTCAAGATTTTTAAAAAAAATTTTCCTTTGTCAAATTATTTATCATCCATGGGGATACTCTAACCTTAACTTTCTGAAGGGATACTCTAACTCTGTTTTTTAAAATTGTTAACCTTTAAAAAATCTTCCTTCGTTAAAATTATTCATCATCCATCTTTTTGAGGGGATCTCCAACCTTGTCTTTCAACTATAATTAAATTTTTCTCCTTCCCAGACTTCCATGAATATGTCAAACAAACCTAGTTTAATCAAGAAACCCAAATGCTAAAAAATTATCGATTCAGTTATTCTTAGATAATCAATGCCAATTGTTAGATACCATTTTCTTTATCATTGCATTGAATGATCCATGTTATGTTACTTCATTTATTGCCTTACTAACATGATTTCTTTGTGATGATTATTTGCATTCATGTTTTCTAATCATTTCAAACAAAACTAAGGGTATTATTTCACATGGGTATCTCTCTAGTGCCTGAAGTGGAAGATTCCATTTTTTAAACTAAAATTCAGAGGTTATTTTTATTGAAAATATTTATATTCCCTATCTCTTTAAGGCGTATGAGATCAAATCTTTTTCATCAAAACCTAGATTTGTATTTCTATAAGATTCATGCATTAAAAGAGGGTTATATAGAAATAGTGATGAGGTAAGATCGAAAGAATTGAAATCGAGATAAGATGTGGCTAGTAAGGTGCCGATTTCGAGCATCATGAAAAATTCGTACCTCATCGGGCATAACCAACTCCTAAACCTAAACGATGAATCTTTATACTATGTAAACCATAAGATTAATGTTTTGAGTTTCATAACTTAAAACATAGGCTTTAATAGGCATCCGATCATGCCTAGCCCAAAATTATCGATGGCAACTGCAAGCATTGGCCATTTCATGATGGTCATCTAAGACCAATAAGATAAGTGATACATCTTATGGTCCCCCTTGCTATGTCATAAATCGATAATCTATACTTTCTCATTCTTATCACGTCGTGAAGAAAAAGACTCGGTCAAAAAGACATTCCCAAGTTAGAAAAATATTTTAAGTCATAAGCACCTATAGATCCGCGAAGATCCACCCTGGGGCCTGTTGTGACAACAAGCATAGTTGAGCTAAGAAAAAAATTGACCAATCCTGAAAGTAATCTGAATAGTGGTACTGAAGCCACCAATGCTCAAGATAGGGTATTGCATGGGTAGTATCCTCTAACACTAAACATCCTACCAACCCAGCCATTCATTTACATTAATCTTAAAGCAATATCCCATATGATTCAAGGATTTCAAGGCATAGGTTTTCACTGACAAGGCTTAGAGTCCCAGACCTTGATGAGCAAATAGAGCAAGAGAAAACAAAGTAGCCCTTAGAAAATAATAAGGGCTTCGACAAGTATCAGTCATTAGAGTAGCGCCTTCAAGCTATTAAAGGAAGTAACAAATTTGGAATTATAGATGCAAAATCATTGGGGATGGTTTTGAGTCTTATAATCCTACCTAAGTTTAAAGTGCCTACTTTGAAAAATATAATGGAACTACTAACCCTATTGCTCATCTTTGCATGTACTATTGTAAAATGGTAGGGCATTAAGAGAATAAGAAACTACTAATCCATTGCTTATAGGATAGTTTAACTGGGTTAGCTCTTCGATGGTATATAACACTTGATCCTGTAAGAATTTAAACATGGACAAATTTGGCATGCGTATTCCTTGAATAGTATAAGCATGTGTCTGATTAAGCTCTGGATCACTTTTTCCTCATGAACATGGGGAAGAAATCTTCTAAAAGCTTTAGGCAATATGCTCAGAGATGGAGAGAGGAGAAAGCTCAAGTTCACCCCTCTCTAACTGAAAAAGAAATGGCAGTCATGTTTATTGGCACCTTATGAGCTCCTTACTATGAAAGGCTAATCGGGAGTGCTACGAAAGAATTTACCAATATGGTTTATCAGGTGAAATGATTGAGAACGCTATAAAAAATGATAGGATATTTATTGGGGAGTCATTTGGATCAGTCAAAAAGAAATGGACTAAAAGTAAGGAAAAAAGGTTAATATTTTTGGTGAAATTCATGCCAAGTTTAATCAGAGTCTGTATCCAGCATAGTTTATGTACCTCTTGAACATGTTGAACACGAGTCTTAATCCTTATTGCCCTACCATAATAAGTTCATATCGCCAGGTTTGCTCTAGCAATAAGCTTTGTGCCATACCCTACTCAAAACATGACCCAGAGTGCATGACCTCACAATATGAATAACGCAAGAGTTCTAAACAATTAACAAGTACCTCGAGAAAGAGAGCACTTTGAACCACTCCCTTACTCTTATAAAGAGATTTGCTCTTGCTTATTGGTAGGTAAACTAGTGGCCCTATTATTCACGAACCCAAGATCACCACCATACCCCAGATGGTATGATAAGAATGCTTATAGTGAATACCATACTAAAGCATAAGGCCATTACATTCAGAATTGCAATTCATTAAAAAAAAAAGATGCGGGGTCTACTAGAAAAGGAGCGATCAAGATCGAACAAGGGCCTGGGCCAAATGTTGGAGCCAATCTAATCCTTAATCACGCTAAATAAAGAGTAAGTGTGATAATTGATGAGAAAGGTTGTTGGGTTAAAAGAAACATAAGAGAGGTCAAAACCACATGAGCAAGGTCTAGAAAGCTCTCATGAAGGTTAGAATAGTAGTAGATGATAAAAATCAAAGCAAAAATGCCACTGAGACATCTTGTTGCCACTACAATCAAGAATATGATTTGCGACATTGCCTATAATTCTTGGAAATAGTCCAAGGGATGATGGGCCGATTTGAGATTAAGTTCCATGAGGAGTAAGATAACACGTCGATCCATCTATTAATGCCATAAATAAGGAAAGGCTTACCAATGATCGAATCTTAAGTTATCTATCTTTAATAGGCATGGAAAAGAGAATTAATAAAAGTTTTAGATAGTATGCTTCGAGATGGATAGAGGAGGCTACCCATATTCATCCCTTGTTGATGGAAAAATAAATGGTTGTTAGATTCATTGGCGCATTATAGGCTCTTTACTATGGAAAGGTACTGAAAAGCTTCTCGAAAAGCTTCACAGATGTAGTCGTACTCTGTGGGATGATGGATGAGGCCATGAAAAATGAATCAGGTAGAAAAAAAATCTACAAAGACATAGGGAAAGGAAAAATGAAAGCTAGTTAGCGACGAAAATCTATCGTTAGAGCCGGTTTATCTTAAACTTGTGCTGAGTTAGACCTAAAAAAATTATCATTGAAGAAAACTGTGGATTATAGAAAGCATCGAAGAAGTTAGAATGCCAATAAATTTGGTTTGGTGAATCCTAGTGCAAGCTACGTTACTTAATGCAGCTGAGAAGACAGAGGAAAAAATTGGTGACTTCTGTGATTCCCATACTATTTATGGCCATACTCTTTAAACATGCAATGGGTTTTGCACTATGCTTCAAAGAATAATGAATAAAGGCAGCATCGAATTCTATGATGAAAAGCAAACCCCACATACCGAGTCTGCAAATGCAATATCATCTATTAACACTGTAGAAGAAAAAGAAGGCAACCCTTCCTATAGGATTAGAAGGCCATTGATCTTGTATGACAATCAACCGAGGGTCAAAGCCACCTCTATTCAGCCTATGTCAAAGATGATCATTTAGTTTCCATCCTTTTTCCCTTATAAGGACAATAAAGTAGTTTCTTGGAATTACAAAAGTAAAACCTTGATCACTAGTGTATCTTGTTAGCAAGCTGCAAATGTTAACCTTTCAAGGGTAAGCCACTTGACTCAGAGTGGTAGGTGTTATGCCCTAACAGCATCGAGAAGTGGCACTCAACAAGAAAATGCTAATTTCGTTCCTCAAGCGCCAAAGTCTGCACCTAAAAACTCAGATTCGGTAGCTATCAAGGATCTAGTAAGTGAGAAAGAAGCTACAAAATTTCTCAAGTTTAGCAAACATAGGGAAAACAGGATCATCGATTAGTTAAACAAGCAACCCACCAAGATTTCTATGTTATCACCATTATTGAATTCAAAAGCTCATAGGAATGCCCTCTTCAAGGTTTTGAATAAAGCCTATGTCTTTTCTAGCATCTCTATAGGTCAGTTGGATCACTTAGTGAGCAATATCACTATCGATAATTACATATCTTTAAGTGATGATGAAATCCTATATGAAAGGAGAGCAAACTATAAAGCCTTTCATACCACCACATATTGTAAAGGCATTACATTGCCTAAGATGCTTATTTACAATAGATTGACTTTAAATGTAGTGCCCATATCATGCTTGAATAAGCTCCCTATTGATGCATCTCATATCTAAAATAGTCGTACGATTGTGCAAGTGTTTAACGAAACCTATGGAAACATTGTAGAAAACATCACCATCCTATTTGAAATCGATTCATGTACGTACGAAGTTGACTTACATGTGATGGACATTGCTACATCGTATAATTGCCTATTGGGAAGGCCTTAGATTCACTCTGCTGGGGCTGTACCATCATCTTTGCACCAAAAGTTAAAATTCGTCATTAAGAACAAAGTTGACAATATCAGAGGAAAAGAAGATATCATTGCTTCTACCTCAACTGATGTCCCATATCTCAAAGCTGATAAAGATATCTCAAAATCCTCTTTCCAATCTTTTGAGTTTGTCAATGCTACTTATGTCAATGAAGGGTTGCCAATAGTTCAACCTTGCCTATCAGAGAGTATTCATATGGGTTTAAAGTTAATTGTTGGCAAAGGTGCCCAGACTGGAAAAGGATTTAGAAAACACCTCCAAAGGATTCAAGCCTAGTGCACAACAGAAAAGAAAACAAGCTCAGAAAAATAATAGGAAGGCTTGTCTGTTAGGATAAGACACTGGGTATGAACCGATGATATTTCCACCACTTTGAGAAAGTTTTTGGCTAGAAGGATAAATGTATATTGGCTCCGCTAATGCTATGCTCATACTAAACAAGGCATTTAAGGATTTTTTTTGTTAATGCAATTGATGAGCTAGAAACATTAACGATAAGCCTAGAGACTGGTTTGTGCCCTCCAGGATTTGTTCTGGGTGTTTGGACTAAAACTAAGATTATTGTGTTGTTCAAGTCTATTTCAAAGTAATGATATGAACTAAACCAACATGCTTTCGCCCGAGAGCATTGTTGGATCCTTTGTATGGGCATATTTTATTAAGTGTCATCAATGAAAATGACTAAGCATTATGCATTTTATCCTTTGTGTTCATAGCTCTTGTCAACTCTTAAACCTTTCTCTACATATTTTTCCACCTATATTTTTTCCCATATTTTCGAGTAACCCATTGAAGATGATATGAATGTTCATAATAAGACTTTAGAAATCAATTTTTAACAACCAATCTATATCGATGAGGTCAAGTTTGAAGAGAATTTTGAAGAGAACTCCATACCTATAGACCTATTAAGATTAATTGAGTAGGAAAAAACAAATATTACCTCATGAGGAATCCACGAAAACCATAAACCTTATAATAGAAGAGACCCAAAAGAAGTTAAAATTAGAACCTTTATAAAACCACTAACCTAGGCTAAACTAATAAGTCTCCTTTAAGAGTATCAGGAGGTGTTTGCTTGGTTATACCAAAGCATGCTTGGATTAGACACAACCATTGTAGTCCATAAACTTCCCCTCAAACCTGAGTGCAAGCCCATACTATAAAAGCTTGGAAGAATGAAGCCTAAAATGCTTCTAAAGATCAAAGAAGAAATGAAGAAACAATTTAAAGCAGGATTTCTCAAAGTAGCCAAATATCCTGAATGGGTAACTATTATAGTCCTAGTTCTAAAAAAGAATGGTAAAGTACGGATGTGTGTGGACTACAAGGATTTGAACCGAGGTAATCCCAAGGATAATTTTTCTCTGCCTCATATCAATACCCTAATAGACAACACTACCAAAAATGCACTATTTTCCTTCATGGATGGCTTTTCGGGCTATAACTAAATTAAAATGATGGTTGAAGACATGAAAAAAACCACCTTCATAACCATGTAGGGCAAGGATAATTTTTCTCTACCTCACATCAATACCCTAATAGACAACATTGCCAAAAATGCACTATTTTCCTTCATGGATGGCTTTTCGGGCTATAACTAAATCAAAATGGTGGTTGAAGACATGGAAAAGACCACTTTCATAATCATGTAGGGTACTTTCTACTACAAAGTGATGCCCTTTGGGCTCAAAAATGCTGGGGCAACCTATCAGAGGGTGATGATAACATTGTTCCATAACCTTACGCATAAAAAAATCGAGATCTATATGGATGACATATTCATTAAATCACCAAGAGAGAGTGAACACATTGCCAACCTACAAAAACTCTTTAAACGGCTACGCAAATATCAAATTAAGTTAAATCCTGCCAAATGCACCTTTGGTGCCACATCTGGTAAATTATTAGGGTTCATTGTGAGCAAGAAAGGAATAAAAATGGATCCCAATAAGGTCAAGGCCATCCAAAATTTGCCACCTCCTCAAACTCAAAAAGAAGTAAAAAGCTTCTTGGGAAGGTTAAACTACATAGCCTGATTCATATCTCAATTGAAAAGTAAATGTGATCCAATCTTTCGGCTACTTCGAAAACAAAATCCTAGAGAATGGAATGAAAAATGTCTACAAGCTTTTGAAAAGGTCAAACATTACCTTTTGAACCATCATGTACTTGTGCCACTAGTGCTCAGCTAGCCATTAATCTTGCATCTATCAATTTTTGACAAGTCAATGGGCTGTGTATTAGGTCAACATGACGATTCAAGCAAGAAAGAATAAGCTATTTACTACTTGAATAATAAGTTCAAAATAATTATTTATTTGTAGAGAAGCTATGTTGTACTTTAGCTTGGACAGCTCAAAGGTTAAGACAATACATGTTGCACCACATTTTATGGCTAAATGCTAAACTCAATCCCATCAAGTATTTACGCGAAGCTCCCACCTTGTCAGGGAGGTTAGCTAGGTGGCAAGTATTACTTTTTGAGTATGACATTTTGTACATAAATTAGAAAGCCATCGACGGTAGCGTAATAATAGATTTCCTGGCAAGTTAGGCAATAAATGTCTATCAGCCTTTAGACTTCAATTTTCGTGACAAAGATTTAATATGCATATTTGAGGCAAAGAACACTATTGAGTGTGGCTTAGTTTGGAAAATGTACTTCGATGGGACTTCAAATGAGTTAAGGCATGGAATTAAGACAATTCTTATCTCACCTGATGGAAACCACTACCCTTTCACTGCAAGGTTGAATTTCGATTGTGCAAATAATATAGCTGAATATGAGGTCTATGTCATGAGACTCAAAGCTGCCATTTAAAAGGGCATTTGAACACTGCAAGTGTTTGGAGATTCAACCCTTGCCATTTACCAACCGAAAGAGGAATGGCAAACGTGTGATGCTAAATTGGTCAACTACGGTAATCTGGTCTTAGTACTTAGAAAAGAGTTTGATGATATTTAGCATCTACCTCAAGAAGAAAACCAAATTGCTGATGCCCTAGCCACCTTATCATCCATGTTCAAAGTCAATTGCGAATCAGACATTGCTCTTATTCAAATAAGTATCAATACACCCTTGACACATTGTTAGAATTTTGAAGAAGAGAAGGATAGCTTGCCATGGTATCATAACATCCTTCAGTACATCAAGGATCAATGATACCCAAAAGACACCACCGAAATTGATAAGAAAACCATCCAATGATTAGCCATGAGCTTTATTTTGGATGGCAGGATTCTATACGAGAAAGGCTGAGATCAAGTGGTACTCTAATGCATGGATGCCTTCGAAGCCAAAGAATACCTAAAGAAGTTCACGAAAGAGTTTCTGGGATGCATGCTAGTGGATATCGAATAGCCAAACAAGTCATGCAATTAGCTATTATTGGTTGACTCTTGAAAAGGACTACATTGACTATGCCAAAAAATGCCACAAATGCCAAATCTACACTGACAAAACCCATGTCCTGCCAACACCCCTACATGTTATGATAGCTCCATGGCCTTTTTCTATATGGGACATGGACATGATTAGACCAATTACCTTTGAGGCTTTTAATGGGCATCACTTATTTTGGTTGCAATCAATTATTTCACAAAATAGGTGGAGGCAGCCTCTTATGCCAGTGTCACTAGATTTGTTGTATGCAAATTTGTGAAACGGGACATCATCTATAGATTGTTCTTCCCGAATAATTACTACTAATAATGCACGTAACGTGAAAAATAAAATGTTGCAAGCAGTTTGCTCTCAATTCAAGATTCAACATTGAAACTTTGTCCCATATTATCTAAAAATGAATGGGACAGTTAAAGTAGCCAAGAAGAATATTAAGAAGATTGTTGAAAAATTGGCTAAGATATATAAAGATTGGCATGAAAAGTTGCCTTTTACTTTGCATGCTTATCACACGGCTATACAAACTTCTATGAGTGCTACCCTATTTTCTTTAGTCTATGACACAAAGGCTGTCCTACCTATCGAGGTTAAAATTTCGTCACTTAAGAGTTTTAATAGAATCGCAACTTGACAAGCCGAATAGGTTAAAAAACAATATAAACAGTTCACTCTCATCAAAGAGAAAAAAATCAAAGCCATCTATCATGGGTAGATGTACCAAAAGCACATAATGAGAGCTCATGACAAAAAGGTCTATCCCCATCAATTTCGAGAAGGTGACTTGGTGCTTAAACAAATTCTCCTGATCCATAAAAATGCTTGAGGAAAATGGACCCTAAATTCAAAAGGGCCATACATAGTAAAACATGTATTTTTTGAAGTAGCCTTAGTCTTAATCGAGATAGACGGCAGTAACCTAGCCAACCCGATGAACTCTTGATTCTATTAAGAAATACTATGCTTAAAGGATTTTAGGATTAAAGTCTAAAAGGGTATCTTATTTCTTTTTCTCTTTCCACTCTCCAAAGAAAAAGAAAAATGACCAGCTTAAGTTGAAAACCTGAAAGGACAGCTTCAATGACCAAACCCTTTAAACCAAATCAAGCCTAAACCATCACCAACCTAAACCTAATTTTCCCCACATTCGTAACTTTGATAAAGACAATGAACTAAAACCTCATCTACTTGTTCTATACTAACCAACCCCACTAAACCTCATCCACGTCTACATTTAAAAAATGAAAACTACCTAATTTTGAGGCCTCTATCCCATCATGGGCAATCTAAGGAATTTTCTTATAATTTGACCAACACCACAAGGATTAACTACTTAAGAGAAAATCTCTGAAAGCACTCAATGAAGAACTTACATCATCAGCATCAGAGCCAATCGATCAGGAAGACCATTCTTACCTCTTTTACATTTCAAAATCTTTCATAATCTGATAAGCTTGTCATAACTTGTACCCTTTTTCTTTAAATAAAAATACAATTACTTGATTTCTCATAAAATATTATTTTAACACTCTATGTTATGTTGCATCATGTTTATCCTTTAATCAATAATTCTTGATAAATGGATAAAACTTATAATAGGATTTCCTAGCATTACTTATTTGTAGGAATTTTGGTTCCATGTCTAAAAATAAACTCTTGGGGCCATAACTAGTCTTGCCTTAGGACTCTACATCTTGTAAATATGATCAAAACCTCCTCCCAATAAGTGATCATGGACCTCTCATACCTTCAAAGAATGGATGACTTTAATACTCAAAGCTTTTGGAAATCTAAAGCATGTTTGACACACCTTTGACAAAAGGCCACCTTACCAAAGCCGAAAAAGGCTAAAACCAACCATTGAATTAGGCCTTTAAAGTCATTTAGACATGCACTTCCATCCTCATGCATTATGGGGCATTTAACATCCTACAAGTACCAACTCCCGTAAATAGAAATCAAATGTCTACGAAACTTAAGGTATAATTTTTTTTATTTTGAAAAACCTTAAAAGGCCTCAAGTAAGTATCTTTAACCTCATGAGCTTATTAAAAATCATCCAAGAGAAGTATCCCAAACTTATTTTCTTTCAGTCCTTAAAGAGTAAGATGCTTACCTAAGCCCACACAACCTGGTGGCAGCTACCTATCTCAGTCCTTAAAAAGTAGGACACTTATTAATACCCATACAAACTGGTGGCAATTATTTAACTCAGTCCTTAAAGTGCAGAATGCTTATCTAAGCTCACACAAGCTGGTGGCACCAACCTACCTTAGTCCTCAAAGGGCAGGATGCTTATCAAAGCCCATATAAGCTGGTGGCACCTATTTATCTCAATCCTCAATAAGCATGATGCTTATCAAAGTCCACACAAACTAGTGGCACCTATCTACCTTAGTCCATAAAGAGTTAGACATTTTTTTTACCTATTTTAAAGCTTACACAAGCTGGAGGCACTTGTCTACCTTAGTCCACAAAGAGCGGGACGTCCTTCTTGACCTACCTCAAAGCCCACATAAGCTGATGGTACTTGTTTAGGATTAAACTCAAAAAATAACCTAGTAGGGAGGTCAAACACTATAAAATTCATCGAAACCTTATTTTTGTAAGCTATTTAACCATTTTGGCATGATACTAAATAGCTCTCTATTTCTCTGCAGGCATACAATCCATCATCCTATCTGAACAAAATGATGTCCATTTGTCTTTGCCCTGCTCCAAATACTTAGCAATGGCCAAATAGGGGCCAACTATAGACACCTCATTTTGTCCAGGCCAATTTTTGGCATCCTAGGACTTAGGTGAAATATGATAAAATTAGAAAATAAAAAAAATAGGGAATAACTGTCGGGTTTCGTGTCACCAAGAGTATCGATACATAAGCATAAGTATTGATACAAGTCCATAGAGTATCAATACAAGCCTCTAAGTCTCAAGATTAGAAACATTTTTTGCTCTTAATATCGATGCATAGCTCATTGTATCGATACTTATTGGTAAAACATACCTTGTGTATCGATAAGAACATACCTTGTGCATCGATATGTAATGTTCTTATCGATACACAAAGACATATTAGCCTAGTTTAAGCTATTTTCTAGTCACTGCACCACTAATTGAAAATCTAATTCAATCACGTTTCTTCCACCAAAAATCATCAAAATTTATACCATGCTTCATCTCTGGGCTTGTGATTGGATTTAAATAAAGTTTTAAGGTCTAAATAGCCAATGACAAAGGACATTTCATGGCATTATGCAATTTGTCAAAAGGTAAAACTGAACTTATTTGAAGCTCAGCTGTGTAAACTAGTCTAGATGCACTATTTTTGCTAAGCAAACCAATGGGTTTGCATGGGAACTGAGCACTATACCTGACCTCTGCATGAAGTACATGCACCAAAACTTGAAAATGCCCTTGCCTTGTTGTCTTTTGTCTTCATAGCCTATATAAGCCAATCTTGGACTCAACTAAAACACAATCAACTTGTAAAAGGAAAAAAAGGTTCCTAGCAAAAAACTCTCACTTCTAATTATTCCTTCAATTTTCCCTAACCACTAAAAAACTAAAAAAACACTGTTCCATTTTTGGATCCCTCTAAAACATCATGAAAAATCTTTCTAAAAACCTTCGTTTCACTCATGTCAAAACTCTCTTTTATCCATACCTTACTATAAAGCCCCTCTTTTCATCACTATTTTGCTGTTCAACCCTAAAAAGGTGAAGTCAAAATTGTTGCTAAGAGAAAAGGCTAAAGCTTAAAACTTTTGGTATATTTTCTCTACTTGACTTTGTATATTCTTTGATTTTTTCAGCATTTTCATGCTCTTAGTGACCTCTCCATGTTACCATGATGCTTTTAAGGTTCTCATGCATTATTGCTGCCTTGTTTGTGGTAGCCTTAGAGTGTTGATGTTCGCTTGATGCCTTGATGTTGCATGGTAGCCAAATATCTTATCTTTCATTGTGTCATCAAAACAACCCCCTTATTTATGCATTTTTTATCATGTTTCATCTATTTTCATATGCTTAACACATGCTTAAATGTTCACTTTAACATGTTTTATGTGTATCCATGCATTTTCTTGCGTTTTAAGGAGTTTCATAACATAAAAATGCTGTCTTGACAACTTTAGCCTGCATTTCTTTGTTTAAATAAGTTCATTCACCTTATTTGTCATCTTTTCACATTTTTATCACTTATTCCCTTGTTAATATGTCACTTGTGTGTGTTTGCATGTTTAGACCTTATTCATCTTAGTGGATATTATGTTTTGTTCATGTTATTCCTGTCAAGATGCATGCTTGTTTATTAAGTTCACGCTTCCTCCAATACATGAATAATAGCATGGATTTAATGTTTTCATAAAATTGGTCTTCTAGTCTTAGGGACAAAGTAAACATTTCAGCTCTAGATTGATGATAACACAAGTTTAAAGATGCTATTTTTTAAGCAAACATAACCTTCTTTAGTTAGAAAAAAAATACTAAGCCTTAATCTCGAGTCAAACACCTTCATGGCATGTTCAATAGGTTGTTTCATCATCCTAAATTGCTCTAGGATTATGGAATGAACTCATAATGCCTACGTTATTCTTTCCCTTATGTTACGGATGTTCGAATGTCCATAAATCGAATTCAACCCTTAAGAAACTTGAAATATCAAATAAGCCCTTTTTTTGCTCAGGTGACACTATAGTCTGATTTGACAAATCATTTTTGAACCATAAAATATCTTCTTAGATTTTTCTAATATTTTCCCTTAAAAGGCATCGAATTACCTTTCTAGCGGTGTCTTATTTGCCCTCGGATCATCCCAAACAAGGGAGTTATGATTTTTCAAACATTTACTGTTCAAAACCCTTGGAACCAATGTGCAACATTTAGTTTGGGCCATTTTGCCCCATCAAATGATTTTTACGAAATCTTAAAATAATTTTCCTATAAAGTTCACAAAAGTCTCTTTTCAAAAATGTATTGATCATGATCTAACGATTCTTGATAAGCTTGGAACGATTTTCCAAAATCCACCATGCCTTTTTCCCTGTACATGCTGCTAATGTTGAGACAAACTTAAATTCAAAAATTAATTCTACCTAGAAAATAGTTTTCTAGGATTTTTGGAATATTTTTATATTAAATCTTATCGAGTTACCTTTCCAATGGTACTTAAAATCTGAAGTCTTCGGATGTACCCAAAAAAATTCAAGAATGGAGGTGACATGATGCTATCCTTTATTCTCAGCTAAATTTTTGAATCTCCTTTTATTGAGATGTTCGAATGCCTCAAAATGCATCTGGTTGGTTCCTCCATAACACCAGGCCTTTTTGACTCGAATCAAGGCTAAAATATTTTAAAAAAGGATTTCATATTAAAATTTTTGCTAGTGGAGATACTCTAACTCTATTACTTCAAGGGGACACTCTAACCTTTTATTCCCAAATATTTTCCTAACTCTATCCTTGGGGATACTCTAACCCCACCTTTCCGAAAGGATACTCCAACCTTGCTTTACTTTGAAAACAATCCAAAATTTTCTTTCTTTCAATAGCTCAAATTGCTTTCATTAAAATCATCTTTGTCGTGTAAATCACACTGAATCCAAACCTATCTCTAAAATTGTCATCTACATTATTCTTCAATAATTAAAGGTAATTACGAGATACAGTTCATTCATCCCCCTTTTTTCATGTTCTTTTGGTTGTGATTGCTTGTTTATGATATTATTATATTTCTCTTTTTTCATCTTACTAACACGTTTCTTTTTATAGTGATCATCATGCATCATGTTTAAAATTTACTTTTTTAATAAAATTTACAAGGCAATCTTTCATGTTGGCATCTCTATAGTGCCTAATATGAAACATCAAATTCTTTTAAATCTAATTCGAACATTGTTTTCATGAAAATCCCTATGTTCCTCACATCTTTGAGGTGTATAGGTGATTTAATTTTCTTTAAAAATGCGAATTTGTATTTTTCACCAAAACTTCATGAACTTAAGAGGATTATATCTAAACAAAGACTAAATGGAGCCGATTTAATGGAGACCAAAGTGAAACATAGTTAGTAGGTACTAATTTCAAGTGTCATAGGAGTACCAATCCTTCCCCGCATGTAACCAACTCCCGAATCCAGCCAACTAATCTTTGAGCTTTGTAGACTAGGAAATCGATGTTTCAAATTTCGTAACTCAGAATATTATTTTCAATAGGCATTTAATCCTAGTTGGATTAGATGAACGCTATAGAGTTAAAGCTCACACAAGCTAGTGGTGCTTGTTTGGGGGTCAAACCTAGGAAACAACCTACCTTAGTCCATAAAGAGCTAGATGTTTATCGACTCAAAGCCCATACAAGCTGGTGGCACTTGTTTAGGGGGTTCAAACCTAATAACAACCTATGTTAATCCATAAAGAGCTAGATGTTTATCGAGTCAAAGCCTACATAAGTTAGTAGCGCTTGTCTAGGGGTTCAAACCCAAAAAAGAACCTATTTTAGTCCACAAAGAGTTGGATACCTATCAAGTCAAAGCCCACACAAGGTGGTGGCACCTGTTTGAGGGTCAAACCCAGGAAATAACTTACTTCAGTCCACAAAGAGCTGGACACTATCGAAATTAATGCCAATATAAGCTAATGGTGCCTGTTTGGTAGGTCAAATGTAGGATTAACCTACCTGAGTCCATAAAGCGTTGAACTCTTATTGAGTTAAAACCCACACAAGTTAGTGGCACCTGTTTAGAGGATCAAACCCAATAAACAACCTAGTAAAAAGGCTAAACCCTACAAAACTCACTAAAATTTTCCTTTTTGTTAGAACCATTATAGATATACTTGGTCTATCTCAAAATAACACTCACTAAATTTTCATTTCTCTGCAGGCATATAAAACCATTATCCAGCTCAAATAAAATGTTATCTATTTTTTTTACCTTATTTTTAAGACTTAGCAATGGCTAAAGAAGGGCAACTATAGACACTTTATTGTCCGGGCTAACTTTTTACATCCTAGGACTTAATTAAAAGATGATAGAATTAGAAAATAAAAAAATAAATTAGGGACGATAGTTAGGTGTCATATTGCCAGGCATTATTAGGCGCTGCGGTACTAGATGAAAAATTTTTGAGGAAAAGTTAGAAATTCCTAAGGGTCATATTAAAGAAAATTATAAAAATGAGGTATCCAAGGTCACTATTTGAGGTGTAATCAGAGTTATTCGAATGACCACAATAAGATATTTAAGGAGCCCAAGGTACGTGCAAGTCATATTGGTGTATAAATATTGATACAGGCTTTTACATCACCAAAATTTTGAATATTTAGATGAAGTATCAATACAAGAGGGTTTGGTATTGACACCTAAGGTGTGGTATCAATACTTGGCATGTTTGTATCGATACAGACCTTGGCAGTAGCTAAAGTTATGATTTTTAGCAAAATATATCGATACACATGCATAAGTATCGATATAAATCCATGAAGTATCGATATAAGCCTTTAAATCTCGAGACTAGAAATAATTTTTTGCTCTTAGTATTGATACACACCTCATTTTATCAATACTGATATGTAAAAGTTAGCTTCTGTATCAGTACAGAATGTTTTATATCAATGCACGAAGGCATTTGTGCCTAGTTTGAGCCACTTTTTAGCCTTCTAAAATCTGATTCAAACATGCTTTTTGCATAAAAATCATCATAATTTATATTAGGCCTCAATTATGGGCTTGTGATTGGATTGAAACAAAATTTTAAAGCTTAACTAGCTAATGGCAAGGGTCATTTTCATGAAATATATGGTTGTAAGAGGGTATACCAGGCATATCTCTGGTTAGAGGTTGTTACAGTACTTTTATCCCATTACACTGCCTAGCAAAACCAATGAGGAGAAGGCCAACTGAGCACAATAGCTGGAGATGTTCCCGATTACTTGAATGAAAGATAAAAAAATATCTTTGTTTTTTCTCCCAAAAGCATTAGCTAACCCTTAGATTTCGAAAGAAAAAGTTGGCTCGGTAGAAGGAAGACACAAACTTTTTTAGCTGCATCAAAAAAAACCTGTAGTAATCTCTAGCCCTAAAACTGTCCCAGTACATTGTTCCATTGACCTCCATACTTCATTCTCGTATTTCCCCAAAACCACTACTAGAAAACCTTTAAAAAATCAACCTTTCACACACATTTATCCTTGAAACACCTCACCATCAATAATATTCCTAGAAAGCTTTTTCCTTTCATCTTTTTCTTGCTAAATAATAGCAAAAAAGAGGAAATGAACTAAGCTTAATGTCACTGCTTCAAGTAGAGAGGAATTTTTGATATATTTTCTTTACTTTGTTCTTTTTTTTTGTTTTTATCATCTACATCATTTTAGTGAACCATTTATACTACCATGAATATCCTAGGACTTTCATGCATTATTGTTACCTTGGTTATGGTCATCTTAGGATCTTGATGTTCTTCTGAGGCCTTGATGTTGCTTGGTGGGCCAAACTTTTACTCTTTCATTTATCATATTTTATTTATTTTCACATGCTTAAAACATACTTGAACGTTTTTCTTAACATGCATTGAGTATGTTCATGCATTTTTTGGTATTTTCAAAACTCTCATGGCACAAAAATGTTGTCTTGAAAATTTCAGCATGCTTTTCTTCACTTAAATATGTTAATGTCATTGCTATACATCTTATTTGTTGTCTTATTACATTGTTGTTACCTTTTCCATGTCAAAAAGTCATCTTTTACATGTGTAATACTTGTTCATCTTTGTGCATGTTGTATTTTATTCATGATTTTTTTATCAAAATACATGCATGTTTGCTATAAAAAATTTGATTTTTCAAAAAACCCCAGGTTAAGTCTATGCTACCTTTAAATAATAGGTACCAACATAGATTTAATGTTTTAATTCAATTTGTCCTTTAGTCTTAGGGACAAACTAAACTTCAAGGTCTAGATTCATGGAAATAAAATGGTATTTTCTTTTGTTTAAAGTATTAAGCCTTTATCTTAAGTCCAATACCCTTTTAAATGACATGGTTAAAGTCCAATAGCCTTTATCTTAAAACACTTTGAGATTGTGGAATGAACTTATAGTGCCCATTTTACTTGTTCCTTCTTAGAATGGATGTTTGGATGTCCTAGATTCGACTCTGTCATTGGAGAAAACTTAAAAATATCGAATAACTCCCCTTTTTGTTGCTCTGACAACACCATAGTCTGAGTTTAAAAAATTATTTTCAAATTATAATTTATATTTCTAGAATTTTTTGATTTTTTCCTTAAAGGGCATGAAAATACCTTTCTAATGATGCCTTGTTCACCCTCAGATCATCCTAAAGGATGGAGTTATGATTCAAGCCTTTGCTATCTAAAAACCTTTAAACTAGCATGTTATGTTTTGTTTAGGCCATTTTTCCTGTTAGATGATATTTTTGAAATTTTTATATATTTTTTTGAAAAGTTTACAAAATTCCCTTTCTGGAAAGGTATTATTTATGATATAATGATTCTGGATGAGCCTAAAACAATTCTCCAAAATCCATCATGCCCTTTTCTTCATACATACTACTAGTGTCGAAATAGGTTTAACTCTAAAAATTAATTCCACCTAAAGGATGGTTTTTTAGGATTTTAAAAATATTTTATATTAGTCCTTAATGAGTTTATTTTCCAACGATACCTTATTTATCCCTTGAAGCCTTCAAATGAACCCAAAATAAATTCAAAAGTAGAGACAACACGATGCTATCCCTTGTTCTTCACCTAATTTCTGAAACACCCTTACAAAAATGTTCGAAAGTCTTGAAGTACATCTGATTCCTACTATACAAACCCTTTAGGCTCAAATCAAGGCTCGTGATGAGAATATATTTTATACAAATCTTTGGCTTCCTATTTTTAAATTTTTTTTAAAAAGAAAACTTATTCTTTTAAAATATCAAAAGTTTTTGTCTTTAGGGATACTACAAGCCCATCACTCTAGGGATACTCCAACCCTATGTTGCACTAAAAACTTAAAATTTCTCTCTTCAATTTATTCAAAATTCCTAATTATTTCCTCAAATCATCAAAGATTTCCATTTTGGGGATGCTTCAACCCCATAACTCGGAGGGGATACTCTAACCCATTTTCCATCAAAAACTTAATTTTTTTCTCTTAGATATATTCAAGCTTCTTAATTATTTTCATAATTTTATCTTTAGGGATACTCTAACCTATCTCTTTGAAGGGATACTCTAACCCTGTTTGTACCTTAAAAAAATTTAAAAATTTTCTCCCTTCAAATGCCTCAGATTATTTTGATTAAAATCACTTTTGTCCCTCAAATTACCACTGAATCTGAAACCATCTCAAATTATTATCCTGGTTATTCTTCAATATTCAAAGAAAATTATGAGATGCATTTTGATTGTCCCTCCTTCTTACATTTTTTATTTTTGATTATTTGTGTATGATATTATTATATTTTTTTTTTACTTACTGATGAGTTTTCTTTTTGTAGTGATTGTCATGCACTAATATTTAAAACCTTTTTCAACGAAATTTACAACACAATGTTTTGTGTTGTCATCTCTCTAGTGCCTAAAACAAAATATCCAAAATTTCAAAATTTAATTTAGAAATTATTTATATAAAAATCCCTATGTTCTTTATACATTCGCGACACATAAGTGATATAAATCTTTTTTCAAAGCTAGATTTACATTTTTCCACCAAAACTTTATGCATAAAAATGAGATTATATCTAAATGATGACCAAATGAACCAATTAAGCTAAAACTCAAGTGAGACATAGTTAGTCAGTATCGATTTTGGGTGTCATAGGGGATGCTAATCCTTTCCCTTACGTAACCAACTATTGAGCCCAACCAATGAATCTTTGGACCTTGTAGACCCTGAAATCAATGCCTTAAGTTTTGTAACTTGGGATATTATTTTCAATAGGCATCTGATCATGCCTAGCTTGAAATAATCGTTGGCAACTTTGATTTTATAGTTACTTTACGGTAACTTTCCTAAAACTAGTTAGATGATTCCTTTGACAATCTCTTCTTCTTCACATTATCATACCTAATCCAAATCTTAACTAAGGGATAACTTAAATGCTCAACCAGGCCACCATATTTCTTTTAAGTCATGCACACTTGCTTCAAGTTATCTAGAGAGAAACAAGTGAGAAAAAGAAAAAAAAGTTACATGGCAACAAGAAAAATTAATCAAAGAGATGTTCTAATAGATGTTTCAAAAACTAAGCATTTGTCTTGACCTATGAAGGTTCTAATAATCTTAAAATTTTAAGATCTTGACAGCTCTCTTAATATTGTGTGATAATTTTCCTTTCTATGGCTACTTAGGCACATTAAATATGACTTTAGATTTTTGTCTTTGCTCTAGTTGCCCTTTTTTTTCCTGTTTTCTCCTAAAGCTTTATTTTTATCTTTCTTGACCTTTTTCTTTTTTTGACCCTTTTTGTTTGTTTCATTTTACTGTTTCATCATGCCGCTTAAGGAAACTTAAAATTTTCCAAAAGAATAATTTGCTAAAAAGTGGAGTCATTAGTTCAAATGGTTATGCCTAATTGAGACAAACTCATTAAACTATGAATGCAGGCTAAGGTTTTAGGTTTTGAAAAAAGGTATACAGGGCAAATTTAGTGTTTGAGATGATTAAATCAAAGATTATTTATATTCATAAGTGCTTTAATCCCTTTTACTTTTGATGTCCTTATTTTTTTATTTTTCTCTTTCTTGATTTGATCTTTACTTTGACTTTTGATTGATCTGATTTTTAGTTTTTTAATTTTTAATTTTTTACTTTGATTTTTTTTTAGACTTTTTCTTTTTTTTAAAAAAAAATTTTGGAAGGAATTTTGAATTTGATGACCGAGTACATCCTATATTTGCCCCTTGATGTCGAAGGTTTTGATCATTGTAGAAGTAGATATCCACCCTGTTTCCCTTAAAGGGTTTTTCATGCCCCTTAATATAGATGGTGATCCTTAATCAAAGTTTTTGAAAAAAAAAACTCGTTAGGCTCAAAAAGTGTATCAAGGGGAATGGTGTTGTAATTTGCAAAAAGATAAGGAAAAAATGGTTGTCTTTCATTTCAAATATGGATATATGGACTTATAAGTCATTCTTCGAGACAAAGTTCTCTTGAAACCATGTTGAATGTCTTAATCACATGATGTAGCATTCAATTTCATTTTCCTTTTTTCTTTCCCAAATGCTTGAAGGTATGTTCCTTAGAGTCACTAACTTACCCTAGCCACATGTGATTTTAGGTTTTGATCGACCAAGCAAAAGAGCTGCCAGGGGTCTTTTACTCTAAAAACAGAAATGATGCATTTTAATTATGTTCACTCTTGGTTAAAGGTCTAGAGAAATGTTATGGTATCCGTACAAGGGGTTGTCTAAAGGAATTATGGTGTCCATGAGGATTTACTCTAATCGGATAGTATATTTTAGCTGTGTTTGTTATTGGTCAAAGGTTTAGGAAAGGTTATGTCCATGACAAAGGGTTGTCTAAAGGATTTCGAGGAGTCTCAAGGTCCTAACCTAATCTTAGCAAATGTCAAACTCAACCGTCTAGTTCTCTTAAAAATAGGTCTTGATTCCTTGACTTTCAAGCAACCCCAGAGATGGTTTTTTTTATTGGTCAATTTTTTATGTGATTTTTTATTTTTGAAGTTACCTAAGGTGATATCATGTAGGATATAAGCCAAGTGTTTTAGAAAAGTTAGATCTGGCCTTAAGGACGATCGTCGATGTATTAAGACTATTAACGTTTTTTTTTCTCAAGATTATCAAGATCGAAAGTTAATCACATAGGGACTTTATTGTCCAAGAGATTCAACATTAGAAATGATGCATGACATTTGCAAGTAATAATTCATTCATTTGATTCCAAAATTCATATTCTTTTAGAAATGAAAAATATGTTTAGAATTTAAACAAGGTTAAAAATTGCCCTTGTTTGGCATACTACTCAAAGACTGATAGTTTTTAGACAAGTTGTTTCTGATAAGAATTCGTGAGTGACTTAAACTTTGCTAGATTTTTATTGATGATGACTTGAACCTTAGCTTTGAATGCCTCATAATTCTCCGTAGCATGTCTTTTTACCCCTTGGTGATACTAACACATGAGGCTCAGATCGTGCCATTTTGGATTAGGAGGATTCCTAGTCTTTAGTAGGGTAGTGGAGATCATTTGGTTCTAAATCAGCAAAAGAAAGATCTTCACGTAAGATATTTACAGAGAGTGGTGCAACTTTATCTTTTTTCTCTTATGTTCTTAAGAATAGTTTAAGTTAACCTCTAAGCTAGTTTGCATCCCTAGGACAGGTGTTGGAGTATATAAATAGAACTATGAGGCTAACGGTCAATTGTAGGATAGAGATAAGGATAAAATTTAAATGGATCTCCTTGAATTAGTCCTTTGTGTTTGCTATCGATGATCAAAACTTGCTCGTCTTTTTCTCTTCCATAACATATGCATTGGCACTTTTGATTCTCCCTATCTTGATCACATTTTTTATTCTACCAACGGTGAGCTGTATATCCATGAATTCTATAAAGGCAATGCCAACCATTTTGTCATATTAAAGAGAAGGGAGAGTGTCCATAAAGTAGGCAAATAGCTCCCTATTAGTAAGAAGTGGTTGGACTTAATAAGCTATCATTCTCCATCTATATGTGTAATCTTTATAGCTTTGTGAGATTCTTTTCTCGTGTTCTAAAGTCCATCAATTAGGAGCAATTTCTAGTAAGTGCTTGTACTGTTTTGGAAAAGCGCAAGCCAAATCTCTCTAAGTGCATATTTATTTTCCTTCTAGTTTGGAATATCATTTAGATGCTGCCCTAGTCAAACTTTCTAAAAAGATGTAGATGAGCAATTTTTCATCCTTAGATGCTTTGCCATTTTGTGATAGTAGGTAGTTAGATGTATCTTTAGGCAATTGAGTCCATCATACTTCTTTAATTCTAGGACCTTGAATTTTGTTAGAACAGTCACATCGAAGACTGACAAGAGTTATTTGGCATTAATCGGTCCTCTTCGTTGCTCTGTGGCTTAGATTTTTTCTTTAAGCTGTTATATCTTTGCCATGTTGTTGAATCTCAAATCTCCCTTGATGGATATAGTCTTGACCACTCTAGATTATGAGTTAACTGCAAAAGCATTGCATTAAAAAGTTCATTTGATTAAAATGCGTTGTCTTTTCTCCTCATTTTACCTGCAAGAAGAAACAACAATTAATTTTGATGATATGGCAGGTCTTAGCATTGTTCACTTTTATTGTTGTCACGTATGTATGAATAGGTGAGTGAATGAATAAATGAATGAATTGATGATGCTAGGGTCCTTGATAGGGTTTGAGAATAAGGCAAATCATAGTAAAAATAACAATGGTACAAATCAGCATTCCATAAAACTCAATCATGCCTTCTATCATTCTTTGGAATTGGAGGGATCACTTAAATTTTTCTTAGTGCAACACTCAACGACCTTCATATTCTATCGATCTAACCTTTCATCAGGGTTTTCCACCATAAGCACAAGTTCTTATCCTAGAAGAGAAGCCATCATTAGAAGACATGCTCACATATATATGGGAAAAACTAAAAGTCAAGACACTACTATTCAAACTCTTGTAGCATCTTTGAGGAATCTTGATACACAAGTGGGCCAACTTGCTGATTCTATCTGCAATTACCCTTAAAAAACTTTATCATGTGATACTTAAAAAAATCTTATAAATGGTAAAGAGATACAAGGGGATAGTGAGGAGCTAGAATTGCTAAACAAATCATTTGAAGATGAAATTATAGTTGATAAATATGATGACGATGTTCAGGAGGAAAAGAACCAATCTGACCCACCATCATCCTTTCCTAAAGAATATGTTAAGTATTATGCAGTTAACATGGTGAAAAATGCATCCAACAAGGTGTTCATAGAGAGTTTTCCCCCCAATCTATTCGAGTTATCTTTGATTTCAACTTCTGAGTGTGATAACATTGACTTTATTTGATGTTCAAAGTTGTTATAGGCATAACCATATTCCATTATATTATCTCCTCAATTCAGACCATTAGGATTTTCAGTTAATGCAACATCATCTTTAAAGCTTTTTATTCAAAAATCACTTTTAATGGAGCGTAAGCCCTTGCTTACACATTTAAAGACTATAAAAGGGCATTGGGATGGTTAATTGCTAACATAAAATGGCCTAGGAAGATTAAGGTTAAAGGGTAATGTTTCAAACATCTTTGGGTAGCAAGTTCGGTCGTCAAAGGTCCTACAGTAGTTTAGCCTACCCAAAATAACATTGAAGATAGTCAAGCCAACAACTATAAATCAAGCTTTTCTTAAAGGCAACTTAAGCTTCTTAAACTTTTTATTCCTTAATTTTAGAATTTTTATTTAGTTTTTTCCATACTAAATATTTTTTCTTTTTGCAGGTTTAAAAAAAACGATGTTTTAGCACCTAAAACTGAGTGCTACGACTTTCAGTTATGAGAAAGAAAGAAGCAACAGAGTGCTATAGTGCCTAGAGGGGCACTGTGCCGCCCTAATACTTCAAAGGTTAGTGTTGCAATGTTGGAAACTTAGTGCTGCAGAGACAGCCTCCCCTTTTCCTCTCTTTCACATTTTTTTTATTTTCAAATCCCTAGCTTACATAGCCATTGGCAGTGACAGAACGAGTTTTTAGATTTCATTTTTAAATTTTCTATTTTATTTTTTTACCTTAAAAAATAAAAAAAAAGTTAAAACATTTTTTATTGTTATTATTTTTTTAGGATTATTTCTAATAAGTTTGATTTATTTGATTTTCTTTTACAACTTCTTACAAAACTTTGGCAAATAAGATGATGTTAAAGAGGACAATTAGAGATTTTCTTGAAATTCCTTCATCCAAAAGGGGAGTTTCTTATGCTTTCTCTTTTATTTATAAACATTAAGGACAGTGTTTGTTTTAAGTTTGAGGATGAGGTTTTTATTTTGTTAGTGTCGAATTACTTTAGGTTAGTTTATTTTTGCTTAATTTTTTCTTTTAATTTTTGTTTTTGCAAAAAATTTTCTTTTTAATTTTATTTTTGCATGACTTTTTTTAAGTCTATTATGTTTAAGTATTTAGGTTTTGTAATTTGAGATGCTTTATGCTTATTATGATGAGATCCTTATTCAATGATATAAACTTAGCTATTAATTTATCTTGATTCTCTAGAAAATATAACCATGATTTAATTTTGTAATTAAATTTTTTTGTTTTTCTCATTGTTAGGATATGATTTTAGAAATTTCGAGCACCTAATCTCTTGCATTTATTTGTAATTTTTATTTGAAAATTATTTATGTTGATGTAAACTGCAATTATATCTAGAGGCCAAAAACTTGTTTGATTCTCTTTCGAGGTGAAATCCTAGACAACACTAAGTTGAGGAGATGATTTAGGCCATCTTTGGATCGTTTGAGCCTTTTTAAGCCTACCTTTATATATTTATATCCTTAGTTACTCCATTCGAGCCTAATTGATATATATATATATCTTTTCTTTTGATTGCCACATATATTTTATGATCAACCTTCATTCCATAGGCATGATGATGAAATTGTTTCAAAAAATATTATGAGCCATGTTTGAATTGTATTGTAATTAGTGAAAAAAAGAAAAATTAAAAAAATAAAATGTAAAAAAAAGCACACAAAAGTGCGTAAATGAATTAAAAAACATAAAAAGGAAAATGTCATAAGAAAAACAAAAGGGTATGTGTTTCAAATGTCTTGTAGATTTTTTTTGAAAGATACAGAACAATGAAGAATATCTATAGGTGAATTAAATCGAAATACATTTTTTATTCTACCTTAATCCTAACCTTTCATTATAAGCTTGATAAAGTCCTACATGATCTTTGATGAGGTGTTGGTTTGGAAAGAGAGATGAAAAGCAAACATATGGGACTCTAGTATTAATTCGTTGTTTGCATTGGCATAAACCTATTCTGTTCGCATGCAATGATTTATAAAGAGATTTTATGTATAAACACCGAGAATAAATTCAAAACATTGAGATCTATAATTGAATCAAAGCATGAATTTGAATTATGTATGTATCACTTTCCCATGATGAAAATTTCTAAACCAACAATAGTGACTACAATTTTAAGTTTTACTACACATGTTTCCTAACATTTATAGCCCAATAAAAATATTAGAAGTAACATCACTAATTCACTTTTGTTTTTTGTTTTTTTTTTGTAAGAAATGATATACTCCATTATACAATTAACAGAATGATAGAAAGAAGAAGAATAAATTAGTAAGAAAAGAGAAAGAAACATAATTGTATAAAAAGAAGAGGAATAATGAGAGAGCAAGAGAGAGAGAGAGAAAGAGAGATTTTGTATGTTCTTCATTAATAATCTTTTTAGCAGATTACATTGAATATATGAGCTAATAGACTTAGCTAGGACCTCCATACTTGGGCTACATTTCATTACATAGTGATGCTTAACCCACTACCATACACTTGAGCCTATTTCCAACTTACAGCTATTAACATTGAAACACAGCAACAAGGATAGCAAACAATTAGACCTATTTATGCTCTAATAATACCCACTTAATTAAAATGTCCTTGTCTTTGAGGATAAGAGTTTTGTGAACTGTGCTGCAACATAATGGTGACCCATATTTAGTTGGGTAGTCATCATGGTATTAAGTAGAATTCAAAAGATAAGGTTTGGATGTCTCTCATTACTAACAACATATGTTGCTGGCTCAAATACCAAAATCATAGTTATAGATGGCTTATATAAGACAACATACAAATAAATTTGGGAGTTTCCTGACTAAGCTCTATCTATCTTTTCTCCGACAAGCCATTTTAGCTTCTAATACCTAAAAGTTTCCATCAAACAAGTTAAAATCCTCTTCTTTTCATAGTCAACACAATAAAATTTATCTAACCAAAATAAGCCATGAACTTTTGAAATGCTATCTATACCAAACATTAAGGATTCCAATTTTCCTCGGTTACCTCAACTATCTGCCTCACTTATTGCATAAACCAATTCAAACACATTATAATAGAAAAGAGATCTAAGGTTCAGATTCAAAAACAAGTGAAAATACCTCTTACAGCAATGAATTCTGAACATGATGCATCGTCATTAAAATGAATAGCACCATCTTGGCCAAGTGGCCATAACTTCTTTAGCTTACTCTTACCTTAAAATGAATTAGGCAAAAATATAACATGATAACAATTGCTACTGATGAACTCGGTACAAGAGTATTATTTTTAACAACTTTTGTTACATAACACTGTAAGAATTCAATATGTACTTTTTTCAATTTTGAAGCCACCTCACTTTCCTTTATAGCTAGGTTCTCATCATTCTTGAGACAAGATTCAAGCAAGATGGACAATTCCACTCTATAGCTCATAAACATTATTCTTTGTTTTATGCCATAGTGCCATCCAACATTACTCATGCTTTTGTAATTAATCATGTGACCAAGATATAAATGACAATTAACCTTGACAAAGGCTTTTATGGTGGTATTTTCAATAAGCTTATCCGTAGTGTTAGGGTTGCTAGCACGACCATTTTATTCACCTTAGATCCTTTTAATGCTAGTGAGATGCTTTCAAGTTAGATGCTACCAACCAAAAAAGTTTGCAGCTTCTTATCCTTCATAGCTAAATCACACATTTCTGCCTTAATTCTTCTAACGATACTTTTAAGTTGATCATATTTCAACCTAACGACAATAGACAGCCAAAAAGTTAGAAAAATGTAAAACTCATAACTAATTCCTTGGGACATGAAGAATCTATAGGAAAAAAGTGAGAGTCCTAGTAAAGAGGATGCCTTGACCTCTATTTACAATATGATGCCTAAATTAGGATCAGGTAGCTCAAAATTGTTTGACAAAAAAGCACGTAATAGAATAATAATATGATGAACAATATGTGAATCAATACTATTATACTAGGTTTAGGAAATCTTGCTGTACTAAGCCCAAATGTTCATCATCGCCTTGGTATCATTAGTCTAAAACTATTTGCCTTTGGCAATTGCTTCGTCAACGATACCAAGGCGAACATTAGCCTTTTGTACCTTTCACCAAACTACAAAACCACTAGCCTTTTCTTGTTGAGACTCACTAAATCATTTACTTACAATATATATAATAGCACATGTTTTCTCGCTCTTACAACAAGTAGTGATCAATTCTAATAAAAATGCGTTAGAAAAGTAATTATTATAAATGGCATCATCTGCGTTAACTATAAAAAAATTTGTATCCCTAGGTTCGAGTATAAACCTGATGTTCTATCACCTGAAGCAAAATAATAGTATAATAGACCAAGTTGGTACTATTATCCTTAACAATCTTTATCATGTTTTTTCTACTTGCAATGGTCAACAAAAACTCAAACAACAAAATAGCAAGGTAATTAATGTTTTCCCTTATATCAACAAGCATAATAGGCCACAAATAAAGTCCTGGCAACAAGTAAACATGCCTCATGCTATCAAATTGGCTAATGGTCAATGGACAAAAATAATGCATTTTTAGCTAAAGAGGATGTGATTACATGTGCATTTTATTAAGGAAAGAAAAGAAAATAAACCTTATAGCCAATTGAATGTCACACATCTTCTTTAATCTGTTTATATGTAGCTCTAGAAGGGAATACGAGTGAGTATAAACTCGATGACAGTTTTTCCTAATCTTATACTCCTTGGTTCATTCTTACAGATGGTAGTTAGTAATTTCTCCAATAATAATGACAATGATAGGATCGAAGACATCCCTTTTATACCATTCATTCCACTAGGGTGCCAAGTTATTAATGATTTTCCTTGTTTGTACCTAATTTTAACTTTTTATGCAATACAATAAGCATCAGTTGATCCCCGTATACCTGTTGTTATCATTGGCAGTAAGCCAAGTGCATTAAGAATGCCTCATTCCAAGCCCTCCATACTAAGCTTCCATGCTAGCTTTATAGCCAACCTTAGATCTTTCCTACCTAAGATAGATGTCGGAACTTTAGGATATATCTAGCTCATTTGAACCATGTCTTCGGTTAAACTTGTTGACTACCTTAAAAAGCTTAGACAAATCAGTGGTGGCTATTTGATTGCATCTAGAGCCAATTGCCTCATAAAATGAATCTATGTAATAGTGGTTACCCTTCCACCCTTGTCGATATTTTGTCAAACACTTAGTTTAGTTAGGTTGCCCGAGTGCTTAGGTTTTCCAAATCATGAATCTCTGTAACAAGGCTACCCCTTCCACTTTTATTTAGTTCAGCTGGTTTGCCCGAGTGCTTAGATTTCTAGATCTTGATATAAAGCTTGCAAATCACCTTGTAGCTTGTTACACATCCTGTCCAACATACTATCTCGAGTGCTGAGATTTCCAGATCTTGATATAAAGCTCGCAAATCACCTTGTAGCTTGTTACACATCCTGTCCAATATACTATCGAGCTTGGATTGTAAGACATTGAAAATTTTTTCACAACATTGTAGTTACACCATTCTTTATGGCTAGTATTGAGGCTCTAATATCATTGATATGCTCCATTATAGAATTAACAGAATGATAGAAAGAAAAACAATAAATTAGTGAGAAAAGAGGAACAAATAGAATTGTATAAGAAAAAAAAGAATCACGATAGAGAGAGAGATTTTGTATGTTCTTCATTGATAATCCTTTTAGTAAATTACATTGAATATATGAGCTAATAGACTTAGCTTGGACCTCCATACTTGGGCTACATTTCATTAAATAGTTAGGCCTAACCCACTACCATGAACCCAAGCCCATTCCCAGCTAACAGCTATTAACATTGAAAACATAGTAACAAGGATAACAAATAATTAAACCCATTTTAGCCTATAACAAAAAAAAATGCATGCATCAGCTGATTAAAAACAATATACTATAAAAAAATCAACATCTTCTACAAAGGATATGGGCTTTATGAGGTATAAAGCATTAATTTCTTAAAGTTTTAAACTGTTGTTGGTTTTTTTTTTATGGATGGAGCTGAAAAGGCTTTAAAAATTATTATATTTCAGTTATTGATTTACAAATATAAAAAGCATTCAAAAATGTGCTGGACTTTGATTTTTGAAACACATTTTGATACTTAAATCAGTAAAAATTTAAGAAAATGTTTAACAAATAGGAAAAACAAACCACAAATGAACGGAAGGCCTAAGCATTTCTATTTTTTCTTCGGATCTAAGTTACATACCTTATATACTTGATTATTTAGTGTTCATGAGCTTGACAGGTATAATCTAGACATTTACTTTGTTTGAATTTATTGGCTAGTTATAAATCCATTAAGTGTTTACATGTAAAGGTCCAAGTAGATAAAGGCAACATAGGTACAACTACAAGTCCTTGAGCCACCTACTAAGAAGTATGAATAAGATCAGGTTTACAACATTAACCAATAGCTCAGCAAATTGAAAAACATCTAAGTAGTTTGAGTTAAGAGATGATCAAAATCATTTAACTTATGCTGTGTGCTTATCGTTTAAGAGAGTTGAATGCCAAGACCATCCAAGGATGTTCAATTTATATTTTTATTAGGCAATATGACATACAGATAAGGAGAGATTTCTTTAATTTTGTTGCAGCTAGCTTTGCAATCAATAGGAAAGCTAGCCAGTGCTTTGAAATATTACATTTTTTCAAGGCCTTTTTTATAAAAGGAAACGTGGTCAAAGTTAGAATTCATAACCTCATTAAGAATAAAAAAGAATGCAGCAAACAACACAAAATCTTTTGCTCCAATTTGAATATCTCTTGGTTCTTGATTTAGGACATTTTAACATAATGTCCTTTTTCCTTTGTCAAACAACTTGATGTCCTAACTTTTTTTTTTAGAAGATTGGAAATCTAGCTATAACAATTAACAAATGAGCTATTTATCAAAACCTTCATCTACATACCATACATTAATTAAAGCATATCCATGATCAACAATCAAAAGCCTTTGGAAACATCAATGTTACGATTATCCCACCCATCAATGAAAGAAATCAAACTTTTAGAGAACCAAATAAAGTTCATTAAACATGACATGCTTTAAAGCTTTTATTGATTCTGTATGATTTAGCTTTTGGGTTTACTCTCTTTTATCTTTTTATTATATTAAAAACATAGTTTTCACTAAATTAGTTTTTTTTAGATTTGCATTGCTGGTGTTGAAAAGCAAAGAGGCATTTAGGTGTCCCTATTGTTGGAAAATCATGAAGGGTGCTATAAACTTATTTCTTTTTCTTTAGTAGATTGAATCCCTAATGAATAACTTATTATCAAGCCCACCAATCTAGATGTATAAGTAACAAGTACTAACACATTTCAATGAAATACCAAAAAAGTAAAGAAAGGAGAAGACAAAAAAAGTCATACATCATAAAATCTAAGCTCTGATACATGTTAACTCTAGTGTATTTGCCTTTTTTCATATTTAAATTTGAGTTTCTTCCTGACATATGCTAATTCTCTATTAGAAGGGAAAGGATGATCCCATTCCAGTGACAAGTACACCGTTCGAATTCGATGCTTAGAGCTTAAGTTTAATTAACATGCCACTACCTAGCATTTCAAAGGTTGGTTTTTGTAAGATTCATGTTTTAAAGAGAATTTGAAACCTTTGCTCCTATGTTGGTGTAGGTCATATTATAATAACTTAAATTCGCTTACATTCTTTTGCTAGTAAGCCAGTCCAGTCTTATCCAAACTAGTCTTATATATGATATATATCAAACTAAATAAAAAGGCTACTATAATATAGATCAATAATGTTTCAAAACTGGCCTTTGCATAAATCAAATTAGAACTAGTCTCACAATTGCTGCTAGTGTTAAAGAAATGATATTTGAATACTTGCATCCAATCTGCTGATAACTCTATAAAATAAAGTTATTTAGTCTCATTATGTGCATTAATTTAGCTAAATCTTAGACATTTATATTTAGAGTTTATATATTTTTTGTAGTTTTTAATTTAGTATTTGTTGCTTTCCTTATATTTCAATTACTTATTTAAATACTTTTCATATTTCTTATAGGTTCAAAATTAAAAGATTTTCCAAAAGTGCAATAGTTTAATGAAGAAATAAAGTGGAATCAATCAAGCAAAGGATTAAGTTTAGAATTTCCAAAAATAATCTATTCAAGCTACTTGGAAACCAAGTCTTTCTATTTTAGGGTTTTGCTTACATATAAGACTTTTAGGATTAGACTTGAAGATATCTCAAATACTCCATAGCTTTATTTTTCTCTAGTTTTTTGAAAAAAGCGAGCAGCAATTAGGATTTTAAAATTAGAGAAGGATTTGGAGAAACTCAAAAATCAAGACCTGACAACTCTTAATTTTCTCTTTCCCTTAACTTTTTATTCTTTATTGTAACGTTTATGATGGTGAAACTCCAATATTTTATATTTATTTAATCAATATTAATTAAATTTATTTTTTTAGGGTTACAATGGAACTCAATATGTAGTTTATATTATTTTATTATCTTTTCTTGATTTAATGATATTTAAGTTGTTTATTTAATCTTATTCTTAAAGCTTATAATTGATTTGGCATCAATTAGATTGATTTGGTAACCTTAATGAACCTAGAAAAAGAATTTTGCGTTGAGACCTAGATTGAATAACATATGTTTCAATTTCATTTACTATGATGAATTGATCTGAATATTAGATAGGAATATATGAGCACGTCAGATGTAAATAAATTAGAGTTTAAGCTTAGTAAGTTTCTTTTTATTCAATTTGCATAAGAATATAGTAAATTGGCTAAGAGAGATATTTTTATAAAATCATCGGAATATAATTATAAATAAATTAGAGTTCTAGTTTAACAACTCATTATCATTAGTCAAGTTAAGAGGGTAAAACAAATTCAAATTGAAGAAATTGTAATCCTAGGCTTTTATTTTTAATTAAGTAAACTTTATTTATTTTCTTTGCTATTTAATAATTTTAGTTTAATTTCAATTTTACTTTTTTAATTAGTTTTTTGGATAAGATTAAATTGTTTTACTTTTAGAACTTAGCAAATTTAGTTCAATTTCATGTAGGGATGATACTCTATTACATCATTATATTACTTGTTTATGGTATGCGCACTTGCATCTTTAAAATTGACAACAAGTTTTTGGAGCCACTGTTGGAGAATTATTTTATTAATTTTTACTAATATTAACACTAAGAAATTTTAATCTTAATTCAAATTTTCTTTTTATTTTTTTTAGGTACCTCTGGTTGTTGTGATAACACAATGGCTAAAGAAGAAGATACAAAGTGCTTGCGAGAGTTTAGTGTCCTTCATTTGCAAGGTAGGCAGTCTAGCATCTGGAGACAACTTTGAGATAAAGCTTACCATTATCCAAGTGATCCAAACTTCAATCCAATTTGGCGGTTTCCCATTGTGATCCTAACACTCACATTGCGAAATTCTTAGAGATATGTGATACTTTCAAACATAATGGAGTTTTAGATATATAATCAAATTGAGACTCTTCTTTATTCGAGATAAGGCTAAAAGTAGGTTAAATTCACTTTCGACTGGCTTTATCACTACCTGGGGTGACTTGGCTTAAAAGTTTCTTACCAAATATTTTCCATTAGCCAAAATAGCAAATATGAGAAACAACATCATTTATTTTATGCAATATGATTTGAAGTCCTTTTATGAAGCTTGGGAGAGATTTAAAGATTTACTTTGAAGATGTCCTAATTATGGGCTTCCTAAATGCTTTAGGTATAAACTTTTTATAATGGAATGATGGGGCAGACAATAACTATTATCGATGCTATAGTAGGTGGAACATTCACAGGGAAGTCACTTGAGAAGGCTTATAAATTACCTAAAAATGTGGCTTCTAATAATTATCAAGGTCAAATGAAACAAATGTGCTAAGAAAAGTTGTAGGTATCCATGACACCCATGCCATTACTTCACTAAAAGCACTATTAGCGACAATCACAAGGAAATTGGATGATATGAGTGTACAAGAGTCCTTTTATGATTTGTAAATTATGTGGAGATGGATTCTAGGGATCACTGCCCAAATTATGCTTGATTAGTTAATTATATCGGGAATAATAACAGACAAGAAAATGACCCTTATTCCAATAGTTATAATCCAGGTTGTCAGATTTACCTAAAATTTTCATGAAGCAATAATCAAGGGCTTTCCTCTACAATTAAGCGAGCATTCCCTTCTGGGTTTTTTGACCTAGCTTAAACTCTTGTTCAAGAAAAAAGTCATCATTAGAAGAGATTTTATTATATTTTATGAACAAAACTGATGCTTTCATTTAGATTTATGCAGAATCTTTTAGAAAACTTAAGCTATGGTTCAAGACTAAGCAGAATCCCTTAAAATAACTGAGGCTTTTGTTTAATAACAAGCAGTATCTCAAAGGAATCTTGAGATAAAAGTAGACCAACTTGCTAATGCCATCAACAATCATCATAGGATACTCTTCTAAATGATACCAAGCCTAACCCAAGAAGAGATAGAAAAGTAATATAATGCCATTACACGTAAGAAAAGAAAAGAGGTTAAAGGTTGTAGCAAAAAGCAAGATGAGTCAACCAAACCATCTGAAGAAGAAGATGTGGGTAAAAGCAAAACGAAGGAGCAAGAAAAGTCACTCCTAGACTACTTACCACTACCCTTCCCTCAGCATCTTCAAAAGCAAAAACTTGATAATCAAATCTAAAAGTTTCTTGAGGTATTTAAAATGCTTTATATTAATCTACCTTTTGCTAAAGCTTTAGAATAAATGCTAAAATATAAAAAGTTTATGAAAGAAATCTTATCAAAAAAGAGACAATCATCCCTATTTTTTTTATTTTTTAATTTTATTAGTTTTCGATTATGTCCCGACATTTTAAAAATTAGCCCAGATAAAAAAATGGTATCTATAATGTTTAGTGAACTTCTTAACATAACAAGTACCCATTTGATGCTTCAAAGTATCTTTATACTTCAACTTATGAGATCAATTGCATGCATCTTATGCATGAAGGCCTATATATGCTAGTCTTTGTACATAGTCAATGCCCTATCTTGATAGTATAATGATGAAAAATGTTTTAGAAACACGACTTTGATGCATAAGGATCTCATAATTACAACTCTTTGCAAGTCTTTTGCAAGGCTAATATGTTTCATGGGCTTTATCTACATAAGATATTTATAAAAATTATACAATTAAATTTTATGGATAATGAAACACTTTTATAACATTAATTAAATATAATGTTTGATTACATGAAATCACTAAATGCTAATGTCTTACAAATCATGATGATTGGCTTGAAAGGCTTATTCTAACAATCTCCCACTAGCACTAAAGCCAATCACCCATATGTCTAAGTCCCATGCCATCCATATGACAATCATGTTCTTGGATGGATAGAACTTTAGAGAAAGATCAGCTAAGTTTTTTTTAGACGCTACTCATTCCATAATAACATCACATCTCTCAATAATGACTCCAATGACGTGATATCACCATAACACATGTTTTGATTTGTGATGAAACCTTAACTCCTTAGCTTGCACTATGGCTCTAATATTATTACAGAAAGGGGTATTGCATTCACAATGCTTGGAACCACACCAAATGAACTTATCCATCCAAACTTCCTCCAATATGGCTTTATACCTAGGATGTCTTCAGCATCAACTGTTGAGTCTATAGTTTTATCATGTTTGGAACCTTTCCAACTAATTATAGCATCATTAAAGGTAAATACAAAACTGCTTTCTAATATACTATCATTCTAATTAGATTGGAAGCTGGCATCACTATAACCCCTTACACAGAGTTTAGCCTCTTCATAAACTAGAAAGTTATCCTTAGTCCTTTGTAGGTATTTAAGGATATTCTTCATAGCGATCTAATGAATTTCACTAAGATCACTTTGGTATCTACTCCTAATGGTTGAGCATATGATATGTCTAGCTTTTTACATAGCATAGCATACATAATCGATCCAATAGCTGAGGTATATAGGATCTTATCTATTTATGTCCTTTCATCTACTATTTAAGACATCTTTTTCGAGTAATACATGCCATGTACCATAGGTAGGTTTCCTATCTTAGAGTTTTCCATGCTAACTTTAGCAACTTACCTATATAAATGGATTAGGATATGCTAAGCAACCTTTTTGATCTATTTTTATAGATTTGAATTCCTATAATATATGTTGCTTCTTCCAAATCCTTTATAGAGAATTGGCTGGAAAGCCAAATCTTAGTGGTCTGAAGCATTAGTATGTCATTTTGTATGAGTAATATGTCATCAACATATAGCATCAAGAAAGTAACTAAGCATCTTCTTATAGACACATGGATCATCACGATACTTTATGAAGCCAAATTCTTTAATCACTTCAATAAATCTGATATTCCAACTTTTTGAATCTTGTTTCAGTCTATATATGGACTTTCTCAACTTATATTCAGGATTTGGATTTGACTTGGGCATAACCATCAAGTTATGTCATGTACACTACTTTTTACAAATTTCCATTGAGGAAAGCATTTTTTACATCCGTCTATCGTATCTCATAATCGTGATATATAACTATAGCAAGCATAATCCAAATGGATTTACCATGGTGATTACTGAAAAAGTTTGCTCATAATCAATGCCTTCTACTTGATTATTACCTTTTGCCACCAATCTACCCTTTAATGCATGAAACTTTTTTAAATTGTAGATTTGGGTTTTTAAAGAAAATTCATGTCACCTATGCACCCCAAGGATGTGAAGAATATAGAAATTTTTTATCCAAATAATTTTCAAATTAAATTTTTAAAATAATGATATTTCGTGTTAGGCATAAGAAAGATACCGATGCAGAACATTGCCTTGTAATTTTGAAAACAATTGTAAAATATGAATGCACAATAGTCACTACAAAAAGAAAATATGTTAGTAGTATGAAAAGAATATAGTCATATCACATAGGAACTATTACACACAAAAGCATAAAAAAAGGAGGGAGAATTGGAATATATCTAGTAATTGTCATCGATTATTGAAGAATAACTGAGATAACTTTGAGACATGTTTGGATTTAGTGGCAACTTAAGGGATAGAAAAAGAGGTTTTGATTAAAATGACCCAAGATATTAAGGACAAAAAATTTAGATTTCTAGAGAAAAGCAAGGTTCAAGTCTCTCCTCAAAACGAGGGTTAGAATATCCCAAATGGTGGTGGTTTTAGATGTGATTAAAAGAAAGTTTTTACTGAAAGCACTTTTAGGAGTTTTCAAAGAGAAAAAATTTAGACTTTAGGTAAAGAGCGAGGTTAGAGTATCCCCTTAGAAGATAGGGTTGATTATCTTTAATAGTGATGGTTTTAAATGTGTTCAAAAAAGTTTTGATTGAAAACCCTTTTAGAAAGTTTGAGAGAGAGAAAATTCAGATTGTAGGTAAAGATCACAACTAGAGTATCCTCTGGGAAGGCAAGGTTGGAATATCCCTAATGGGGATAGTTTTAAACGTGTTCAAAAGAAAGTTTTGATCGAAAGCCCTTTTCTAAGTTTTGAGAGAGAGAGAGAATTCAGACTTTAAGTAAAGAGCAAGTTGGAATATCCTATCAGAATTAGGGTTAGAGTATCTCTAATGGTGATAGTTTTGAGTGTATTCAAAAAAATTTTGATTGGGAGCCTTTTTGAAAATTCGAGAGTGAAAAAATTTAGGCTTTAGGTAAAGAGCAGGGTTAAAGTGTCCTTTCAGATGGTAGGGTTGAAGTATCCCTAATGGTGATGGTTTTGAGCTATTCAAAAGAAAGTTTTGATTGAAAGCCTTTTCAAAAGTTTTGAGAGAGAAAATTTAGACTTTAGGTAAAGAGCAAGTTGGAGTATCCCTTCAAAAAGTGAGGTTAGAGCATCTTCGAAAATAATAATTTTAATATTTATGGAGAAATGGAATATTTATACAAAGGGTATTTGGAAAATAGAATCCACAAGTTTCAATAAATTATTTTTTATTTTATCCTTAATCTGAGTCTAGATGACTTTTTTTATATCATGTGACTTCATGGAAGTCAATCGAGGGGCATTTTGAGATGTTCAAAGATATTAATAAAGGTGGTTTGAGAAATTAGATTGATTTTAATTAAAAAAAGGGGACAGCATTATGCTATCTTTTTTCTCAAAATTGTTTCGGGTAAATCCACAGGTGTTAGAAACTAGATAAGCTACTATTGGAAGGGTGATTGATAAGGTTTAATATAAAAATCTTCCAAAAATCCTAGAAAATTGATTTTTAGGTATCGTTTTAGACTTATTTGGTTTCGTTGAATTGAAAATGACACCTTTTCAAAAAGGAATTTCATAAAATTTTTACAAAAAATATTTAAAAAATTCAAAAAACTCATCCAGTGGGCTGAAATAGCTCAAACAGAATACAATTTACTAGTTCAAATGGTTCTAGATAGCAAAGGCTTGAAAAATCATAACTCACTCATCTTGATTTACTCGGGTGTAGTCGAGACACCGTTAGAAAAGTAACTTGATGCTTTTTCATTGAAAAATGTTAAAAAAAAATCATGAAAAATATGTTTGCTCTCAAAATTAATTTTTTTAAAAGTAGGCACAATGCTACCAAAGAAAAAATAGAGGAGTCTTTCGATATTTTTGGGTTTCTAAAGACTACCCTCGAGCTAAGGACATCCATGACAAAAGGAAATGGGTGATATGGGCATTACAAATTTATTTGATAATCTTGGAGTAGTTTAAGATGATGCAACAGCTCGTTAACCATGCCATAAATAAGGGTATTAGACTTAAGATCAAGGTTAATGTTTTATCAAATAAAATGATCATTTTCTACAAAAATAGCACTTGGGAGTTTATTCAACCATAAATCCAAACCTAGAAAGTTTGATTTGTCCTTAAGATTAAAGGACCAATTTAGTGAAAACATAAAATCTAATCCTAGTCTCCATCTATTGAAAATGGCATAGATTAATTAAAGCTTTTGAAAATTAAATTTTTAGTGATAGACAGGCATTTATTTGGACAAAAAAGTGATAAATGAAATGCAGCATACATTAAAAGTGAGCCTAGATAAGACATTCAAACAAACAAAAGTGATATTTTAATAATGGAAAAGGTGGTAAAATATAGGATGATGACAAATAAGATGCATGAAAATGTTTGAGTCATAAATAACATCTAGAATCAAGCTATGTATGATTGTATGAAAATTTTTAACCAAAAAAAAGTATGATGCATTTTTTGAGATGACATTTTTGTTTTGTTAAACCTACAAAGATGTACAAAAATGCATGAATATGTTCAAACCTTGTTAAGGTGAACGTTCAAATATGAGATGAACATGTGAAGGTGGATAAAACATGTCAATAAATACATAAACAAGGGCTATTGTAATTGTAAAAGTAAAGCATGGCATATTTGACATCCAAGCAACAACAAGGCACTAAGAAGATCATCAAGCCTTAGACTACCACAACCAAGGTCACAAATATGCTTGAGAATCTTAAAAGAGTAATGGTAATATAAATAGGCCACTAGGATGATGGAAATGCCCAAAAATAAGAAAATAGGTAGAGCAAAGAGGGGAAAATATACTAAAAGTTTTAAATTTTAACCTTTTTCCTTGAGCAATAACTTTGGCCTCACCTTTTTTTCTGTTTTGAGGTTAAAATGTAATAAAATGATGAAAAGAAGGGGCTTTTTAGTTAGGGTGTGGATAGAGTGGAGTTTTAAGAGGAAATTAGTGGAATTGAGGGTTTTAAAAGGTTTTTAATGTTGGTCTTAAGGAGCAACAAGAATTGAGAAGGGTTTTTCATTTTTTGGTGGCTAAAGGATATTAAGAATGTAGGAAAATGAGCATTTTCCCTACTGAGAATGTTTGTATGGTAGGGTTTTCTACTCTCTTTGAGTTTGTGTATGGTCTTTGCTAAGCCAAAATGTCATATATAGCCATATGAATATGAAGATAAAAAATGCAAAAAGCATTATGGGGTTTTAGTGCATGTACCTCATGCAGATGCAAGGTACTGTGCTCAGTTGCAATGACAACTCAACTCATTGATTTGCTCAGCAAAAACAAAGAATCAAGACCGCTTTATGCAGCTAAACATTGAGAAAAATTAGCCTTACCTTTTGGAAAATTGCATAATGCCATAAAATATCCATTGTCATTGGCTATCTAGGCCTAAAAAATTTACCTAAATCAAATCATAGGCCAAAAGGTAAGGCCTAGTATGAATTGTGATGATTTTGTTACAAGAAATGTGTTTAAATTGGAATTTTAAATCAATGGTGCAACAACTAAAAAATAGCTTAAACTAGGCAAAAATGCCTTAGTGCATCGATACAAAGCATCTTGTATTGATACATAATGTAAATTTTGCCCATAAGTATCGATATAATGAAGCTGTATCAATACTAAGACAAAAAGGCTTTCAGTCTCAAGACTTAGAGGTATATATCAATATTTCATGGGCTTGTATCGATACTCTTGCTTGAGTATTGATACATTTAGCCAAAAGTCACAATTCTAGTTACTGCCAAGGTTTGTATTGATACAAACATGCTAGGTATCTATTCCATTCATTAGGTCTCAATACCAAACCCTCTTGTATTGATACTGTAGACACATTATTTTGTTCGAACCAATTTTTGGCATCCTAGGGATTAGGTAAAAGATGATAAAATAAAAAATTTAAATAAAAGCTAGGGGATGACTAACTTGCTAGGCATTATTAAGCGATATGGCACCAAGCGAAAAAAATTTTTTTAGGAAGGTCTAAAATACCTATGGGCCATATTAAAGAAAATGTAAAAATGAGGCATTAAAGGCCACTTTTCATGGTGTCACCAAGGTTATTCAAATGAATAAACAAATCAATTTACCATTGTTTTGTGACCAAGTTGAGGAAAATCTGGAAGCCACAGGTACATAGAACTTATATTAGGATGCAAGTATTGATAAAAGCCCTTTACGATGTAAAAAATGTGAATTTTCACATGTACTATCGATACAAGAGGGTTTGCTATTGATACCTAGCATGTTTGTATTAACACACACCTTGGCAGCAGCTAAAGTTGTGTTTTTGGCAAAATTTATCGATACACAAGCATAAGTATAGATATAAATCTATGGAGTATCGATACAGGCCTCTAAGTCTCGAGATTGGAAACATATTTTTCTCTTAGTATCGATACATAACTCATTGTATCAATACTCAAGAGTAAAAAGTACCTTGTGTATCGATAGAACATGTTTTGTATCGATACATCAAGGTATTTTTGCCTAGTTCAAGCCACTTTTTAGCCTTCGAAAACCCAATTTAAACATGTTTTTTGCACCAAGGAACTATCATAAAACATTGCAAACCTTAACTATGAGTTCATTAACGGATTCAAACAAATTTTTTGAGCCCAAACAATTAGTGACAAAGGTCACCTTCATAAGATATATAGCTGTAAGAGGGTGTGGTAGGCATATCTCTAATTGCACACTATCACAGGCTTTTTACCTCTTTGCTTAGGATGGTAGAACCAATAAGAAGAGAGTCAACTGAGCATGGTAGCTGGAGATGTCCCCTGATGCAAAAGGGAAAAATAAAAAATGCCCTTGCATGGTCTTCTAAAAGCAAGGGCTAAGCATTGAATCAAACACTACTAGCTATCTTAGAAAAAAACTTTCCATTATAAAAAAAAGCTCTCAGTAACCCCAGAAAATTCTTCATCCATCCCCATAAATCCTTCATCAACTCTAGTTCCAAAAGCTCACCAAAAACAGTATTCCATTACCTTTCACCCTTAACCACCTCCATTCTGTAGCTCCCTAGAACCACCACTAAAACACCTTCAAAAAATCAACCTTTCACATATTTTCATCCTTAAAACATCCCATTAGCAACCACATTACCAAAAAGTTCCCATCTTTAACCTTTTTTCTTGCTAAACGATAGGAAAAAGAAGGAAGGGACTGAGCTTAAAGTTACTGCTTTAAAAAAGGAGGAAACTTCAAGCTTTTCCTGGTTTATTTTTTTCCTTATTCCATACATCTTCTATTTGATCATCCATTTCATTTTAGTGAGCCCTTAATGCTGCCATGACCCTCCTAATACTCCCATGCATCCCTGTTGCCTTGGTTGGTAGTTCTAGGATTTTGATGACCCTCTTGACACCTTAATGTTGTTAGATATATAAACTCAACATGCTTTATTTTCATCATCATACAGTCTATTTTCATGCATCTTTTGCCATGTTCCTTCCATATTCACATATCTATTTCATATTTAAATGGTCACCTTACTGTGTTTTGGGTATGCTCAAATATTTTTCTTGTGTTTTAGAGAGGCTCATGAAATAAAAATGATGACTTAACAACTTTAACATCCGCTCTTTTGTATGAACGTGTTTATATCACCTCCATGCACCTTATTGGTCATCTTCTTGCATCTGTCACCCATTTTCATGTTAAAATGTCGTCTATTCATGTTTGCATGTTTAATCCATGTTTACCTTTGCATGTGTTATATTTTGTTCATGATATCTTCGTTAAAATGCTTGCTTGTTTCTTACAAATTGATTTTTAGAAACATCCCCAAGTTAAGTTCATGCTACCTATAATAGATGAAAAATAGCATGGACTTATTGCTTTTGTAAAATGGTCTTCCAATCTTAAGGGTAGATAAATACTTTAGCTCTAGGTTCATGCTGGAGTAAGCTTATTTTCAAAATAAAAAGTGATCATTTTTAATATTAATGCTTGATCTTGAGTCTCATGTTCCTTTTGGTGACATGGTCAACAGGTTGTTCCATCATCCCAAACTACTCTAGGATTATGGAATAAACTATGAAGCCCATGTTACTTTCTGTTATGGGTTTAGACATCCTAGACTCGAGTCTATCTTAAAAAAAACTAGAATATTGAATAGTACCCTTATTTTTACTATGGTAACACTATAGTCCAATATTGAAAAATTATTTTCAAGCTGTAAATTATTTTCTTTAATTTTCTATCATTTTTTCCTTAAAGGGCATCAAATTACCTTTTTAAAGGTGTCTTACTTGCCCTTGGATCATCTCGGACAAGGGAGTTATAATTTTTAGAATCTTTGCTATCCGAAACCTTAGAACTAGCATGCAATATTCTATTTAGGCCGCTTTGGCCCATCAGCTAATTTTTACGAAATTTTTAAATATTTTTCCTAAAACATTCACAAAATTCCCTTTCTAAAAAGGTATTGTTCATGATCTAACAATGCTGGAAAAGCTTGGAATGATTTTTCAAATTCCATCAAGCCCTTTTCTTTGTAAATGCTGCTGGTGTCGAGACGACTTAACTTTAAAAATTATTTCTATCTAGAAAGTGATTTTCTAAAATTTTTGGACTATTTTTATATTAAACTTTGTCGAGCTACCTTTCTAAGGTACCTCATTGAACCTCTCAAGTCTACGTATACACCCAAAAAAAAATCAAAAAATGGAGATGACACGATGTTGTCCTCTGTTTCCAACTGAATTTTTGAATCTCCTTTTATCGAGACATTCGGGTGTATCGAAATGCAGCCGTTTAGTCTCCCTCACAACATTGACCCTTTTTGACTCGGATCAAGATTATAATACAAAAAATACAATTTTATATTAAAATTTTCACTAGTGGAGATACTCTAACTCCACTACTCGGAGAGGATACTCCAACCCTATTTTTTAAAAGGATACAAATTTTTTCTTTATTACAAAATATTTTTACAGCTCTATTTTAAAGGGTACTCTAATCCCACCTCTCCGAGGGGATACTCAACCCCACTTTTACCTCAAAAATTTAAAATTTTCTCTCTTCTGGATGCGTCAAACTTTTTTTGATAAAAATCATCTCTGTTCTTTAAATTACCACTAATTCCAGACTAGTCTCTAAAATTGTCATCCCAGTTATTTTTCAATAGTCGAAGGCAATTATGAGATTCATTTTGATCACCCTTATTTTTTTTGTTTGGGTTTGCTTGTTTATGATATTATTATATTTTTCATTTTTTGCCTCTCTAACTGGCTTCATTTTGTAGTGTTATTGTGCATTCATATTTAAAATTCATTTTCTAATGAAATTTACAAAATAATGTTTCGTGTTGGTATCTCTCTAGTGCCTAATATGAAACATCCAATTTTTAAAATCCAATCTAGACATCATTTTCATAAAAAAATCCCTATGTTCAATCACATCTCCGAGGCGCATAGTGATCTAATTTTCCTTAGTAAAAAAACCTGAGATTTGCATTTTCCAAAACTTCATGCATTAAAAAGGATTATATCTAAATAGAGACCAAATGGAATTGATTTAACCGAGACCAAAGTGAGATATAGTTACCATATCGATTTTGGGCACTATAGGGATGTTAGTCCTTCCCTAAGTGTAACCAACTCCAGAGCCTAACCAATGAATCTCTGAACTTTATAGACCTTGAAATCAGTGTTTTGCGTTTCGTAACTCATAATATTGTTTCCAATAGGCATCCGATCTTGCTTAGCCTAAAATTATCGATGGTAACTCTATGTTTATGGCCACTTCATGGTGGCCATCTGGGTCCAGTTGGATGAGCAACTTGTCTGACAATCCTTATCCCCTTCATATCATCATGCTTAATCCAAATCCCAATCAAGGGATAGCTTAAAGGTTCGACCATAACCAACCATCATTTATTATTAATTCTAGCACACTATGCCCTTTGGTTCTTCCAAAGTTTTGAAGGCTGAGCATATGGCGATAGCTTGGCGACTCTACTGGGGACATCTTTTATAGAATTAGGTCGATAACTAGCTACTTCTCACTTGATTCTTGGTTTTTCGATCTCCATAACTATTTAGATATAACTTTCTTTTATTTTTGCCTACCAATCTCTATTGCTTATGTTTTTGTCCTATGATTGTTAGGGATTATTCATGTCTAAATATTGATTTGAATAAATATGGTAATATGGGAGTGAAACAAAAAGGTTTGATTATTTCCCTGACACACACCATGCATTCACATTTGCACTAGATTCCAACCATACACCATTTTATGGTTAGTATCCTAATTATTAAAAGGAAGTGAGCCATCCGCCATCGTGATTAACCCTTTGCATAGGCATGGCAAGACCTTTAAGGACGTAAACTACCTATGTCTCTCGTGAGTACCCCTCCGCACTTGCATAAGGAAATATATCCATCGAGTTGAACTCATTTCGCCAAGCTCACGATAGGCCTTGGATCAGGGAGCCTTGGCTATTCTTACCGGATGGAAAAGCGATTCAGATACCAACATAGGCGTCAACTTAAACCCATTTAGTGAACCCTACGAGGTAAACCATGTCAAACTATATCGGATGCTGCTAGAATAACCCAAAGATTAGGGTCACTCGAGGAAACATTCAGTAGCTTTACTCTTAGATACCATTGGTTACATAGGTGATGATGGGTGAAATTGTTATTCGCAGTTGTCTTTTTATTTTAATGATCATTCCCTTAGGATATGCCATTAAATTTGATGGCAAATCCTTTTTAATAAATGGGTAAGGACAAGTGAATGCCATTACCTGCAATGCCATATTGAAATAGTCATATTTGACCGAAATAAGACATCATGCTGCCCGAACAATGGCTTAGCATGTACTTAATATAAATGCTGATGAATGAACGTCATCATTTAAATGGTCAATTTTAGTCACTATGAAGTATGATGTTGCTTTATGAAAAGTAAATTTTAATATGGACATGCTGGTTTACTACCCGTTTAATGCCTCAACAATTATATTCATCATGTTTGCGTTAGGCATCATACCACCTATTCTCAGGGAAAATTTTGTGATACACTTTTGCTGCTTTTCTTTTATTTCCTTGTCTTTTACCTATTATTCTATATTGGTTACTAACTTGTTCTTTTTTGGCTTTTTTTTCACCATACATCATTTCATTATAATGACTGTCATCATGTGACAATTGGCTTTAATGTTTCAGTGTTCACCAAGGGGCATCTGTCATGGAGCAATAGTCCACTTCAGAGCTAAAACCCTTTGAATAAGTCTAAGCATGGTCAGAGGGCCGACAGCATAAAGATGAGTATGTTCTAAAATCAGGCTATGCCTCGATAGTGCATGAAAGGATTAAGATAGGGTACTGCTAAAATGATTGGCAAGATCTGAAGACCATATGGATTGGTTAGATAATACTAAAAGGGAATTATCACCATGTGCCCGGCCTTTAAAACTTTAAATCGGTTCCATTTAGTCTCTATTTAGATATAATTCTCTTTAATGCATGAAGTTTTGGAAAATGTGAATCTGGGGGTTTTTTATTAAGGAAAATAAGATCACCTATACGCCTCAGAGGTGTGAGGAACATAAGGATTTTTTTATGAAAATGATATTCGGGTTTGATTTTAAAAATTGGATGTTTTGTATTAGGCACTGGAGAGATACCAACATCCTCGTAAATTTCATTGGAAAACAAATTTTGAATATGAATGCACAATAACACTATAAAAGGAAAAAAGTTAGTGAGGCAAAAAATAAGAAATATAATAATATCATAAACAAGCAATCACAAACAAAAGAACATAAGAAAAGAGGGGCAATCGAAATGTATCTCATAATTGCCTTCAATTATTGAAAAATAACTAGGATGACAATTTTAAAGACCAGATTGAATTCAATGGTAATTTGAAGAACAAAAATGATTTTTATCAAAATAGTTTAAGGCATATAGAAAAGAGAAAATTTTAAGTTTTTAAGGTAAATGCAAGGTTCGAGTATCCCCTCGGAGAAGTGGGGTTGGAGTGTTCCCCAAGATAGAGTTATGAAAATAGTTTGGAATGAAAACATTTTTATCTTTTATTTAAAAATACAGGGTTAGAGTATCCCCTCAGAGTAGTGGGGTTGGAGTGTCCCCAAAGTTAGGACAACATTTAAGAACAAGGAAAAAATTTAAACTTTGATTAAAAAATGAGGTTGGAGTATCCCCTCTGAGTAATGGAGTTAGAGTATCTTTGCTAGCGAAAATTCTAACATGAAATCCTATTTTTTTGTATTTTAACCTTGATCCAAGTCAAAAGGGGTTGGTGTTGTGAGGGAGACTAAACGAATGAATTCTAGACATCCAAACATCTTGATAAAAGAAGATTAAAAAATTAGGTTGAATATAGGAGGCAGCATCATGCTACCTACGTTTCTATTTTTTTAGTGTATCTGAGGACTTCACAAGGTAAATGAAGTATTGTACGAAAGGTGACTCAACAAAGTTTAATATAAAAATATTCCAAAACTTATAGAAAATTGCTTTCTAGGTGGAATTTATTTTTGAAGTTAGGTTTGTTTTAGCTCTAGTAGCATGTAAAATTAAAAGGGCATGATGGATTTTGAAAAATCATTCTAAGCTTATTTGGGATTGTTAGATCATGAATAATACCTTTCAAAAAGGGAATTTTGTAAACATTTTGGGAAAAATATTTGGAAGTTTCGTAAAAATCATCTGATGGGCTGAAATGGCCCAAACAGAATATTGCACATTGGTTCCAAGGGTTTCGAACAGTAAATGTTCAAAAAATCATAACTCCCTCATCCGAGATGATCCAAGGGCAAATAAGATACTGTTTGAAAGGTAATTCAATGGCTTTTAAAGGAAAAATATTTTGTGGCTCAAAAATAATTTTTTAAGTTTGGATTATAGTGCTGCCAGAACAAAAATAGGCTGATTATTTGATATTCTGATTTTTGCAAAGAAAGACTCAAGCCTAGGACATCTGAACATCCGCGATAAAAAGTGACATGGGCTTCACAAGTATATTCCATAATCTCATAGTAGTTTGGGGTGATGGAAAAACTTGTTGACCAGGTCATCAAAAGGAGAATGAGACTCAAGATCAAGGATTAATACTAAAAAAGATTTCCTTTTTTAAAAAAAAATGAACTTATTTCACCATGAATCCATAGTTGAAATATTGATTTGCCCCTAAAATTAGGAGACCAATTTGATGAAAACATTAAGTTTGTGCTACTCTTCATCTATTTAAGGTAACATGAACTTAACTTAAAGATGTTTTTTTTTTTAAAATCAGTTTGTAAGAAACAAGCAAGCATCTTCATGGAGATATCATGAAGAAAATATAGTACATACAAAGATAAACATGGATTAAACATGCAAACATGTAAAGATGATATTTTAACATGAAAATGTGTGACACAAATGCAAGGAGATGACAAATAAGGTGCATGGAGACGATATGAACATGTTTGAACAAGGGAATGGATGCTAGAGTTGTCAAAACAAGATGTTTATTTCATGGGACTCCTTAAAACACAAGAAAATGTTTGAAAATGCCTAAGACATGTCAAGGTGACAAGTTAAATATGTAATAGATATGTGAATATGGAAGAAACATGGCAAAAGATGCATGAACAGAGGCTGTGCAATAATGAAAATAAAGTATGGTGAGTTTATATATCCCATAAGATCAAGGTGTCAAGAAGGTCATCAAGATCCTAAGACTACCACAGCTAAGGCAACAAAGACGCATGGGAATATTAGGAGGGTCATGGCAACATGAAGGGCTCACTAAGATGAATTGGATGATCAAAGCAGAAAATATATGGAATGAGGTAAAAAGTATACCAGCAAAGGCTTCAAGTTTCTTTTTTATTTTTAAGGCAGTGACTTTAAGCTCAGTTTTTTCTCTCTTTTTGCTATTGTTTAGCAGGAAAAGGGTGAAAGGAAGAAGTTTTCTGGTAATATGGTTGTTGATAGGGTGTTTTAAGGATGAAAGTATGTGAAAGTTTGAGTTTTTAAATGTACTCTAGCGGTGGTCTTAGGGAGCTACGAGAATGGAGGTTTATTGAGGATGAAAGGCAATGAAATAGTTTTTGTTGAGTTTTTAAAGCTAAAGTGGCTAAAGGATTTGTGATGATGGATCAGGGGTTTTTTTGGGATTGCTGGAGAGCATCTTTGATAACTGAGAGAGTCTTTTTTAGATATCTAGTCTCCCTCTTTTTTGTTCAACCTATCCTTTTAGAAGACAATGCAAAGGGCATTTTTGAATTTTTTCTGCACTAAGGGACATCTCTAGCTGCCATACTCAGTTGACTCTCTTCTTATTGGTTCTGCCATGCTAAGCAAGGAGGCAGAAAGGCTGTGAAATCCTATAACTAGAGCTATGCCTGCCACACCCTCTTACACCTCTATATCTTATGAAACTGACCTTTGTCATTAATTCTTTGGACTCCAAAAATTTGTTAGAATTCATCGCTGAACCCATAGTTAAGGTTTGCAATGTTTTATGATGGTTTCTTGGTGCAAAAACGTGTTTAAATCAGGTTTTCAAAGGCTGAAAATGGCTCGAACTAGGCAAAAATGCCTTGGTGTATCGATACACAAGGTACTTTTTACTCTTGAGTATCGACACATTGAGTTGTATATCGATACTAAGAACAAAAAATATTTCTAGTCTCAAGACTTAGAGGCCAGTAATGATACTCTATGGATTTGTATCGATACTTATGCATGTGTATTAATATATTTTTCCAAAAATCATAACTTTAGCTACTGCTAAGGTCTATAGTGATATAAACATGCCAGGTATCGATAGCACACCTTGGGTATCAATACCAAACCCTTTTGTATCAATACTGCATGTGACAATTCAAGTTTTTGGCACTGTAAAGGCCTCGTATCAATACTTGTGCCCAATATAACTTGTACGTACCTGTGGCTTCCTAATTTACCTCAACTTGGTCACAAATAATGGGAAATTAATTTGTGTATTCATTTGAATAACCTTGGTGACACCATGAAAGTGGCCTTTCATGCCTTATTTTTACATTTTCTTTAGTATGGCCCATAGGCATTTTAGACCTTCCTAAAAAAATTTTTTGCCCAGCATTGTATCACCTAATAGTGCCTGGTGACACAGTGCCTGACAATCATCCCCTAGCTTTTATTTCTATTTTTTTATTTTGTCATCTTTTACCTAACTCCTAGGATGCCAAAAATTGGTCTGGACAAAATAAGATGTCTACAAGAATCATTCACTAAGAGATGCAGAGACATTACTCTTCTGCTTCATGTTCGCTTCGATGTTGGTTTGTTGCAAGTGGCCTCCCAATTCTAGAATCCAGCATATCAAGGTTTCACTTTCAATCATGAAGATTTGGTCTCTACGGTTGATGAATACACTGCATTGCTTAACATTGAAAAGGCAAAGGTTGATAGGATATACTGTAAAGCATTGAATCCTCTAACCTTTAAGAAAAGATTGGCTCAAATCATTGGGGCCACAGAATCTTAGATCAAGAGTCATATCAAAATAAAGGGAATAATGATTGCATCTTATAGGCTAGTTTGAAAGAAGCAATGGTGAGACCATTGACATCTGAAAAATCCAAGATATCTACGATTTGGTGATATATAGTTTAGCTATAGTCCTAAAGACATTAGGTTATGTTAAAGCAGATGTCTTTTCTCATTTATGCTACAACATCAATCTTGCATTGGCCATCCTTAACAAAGCTATTCGAGCTTTTAATTTTTGTAAGAAAATGAGAACAGGTTGATTCATCGAATGTGCATCACTTCTTCATATTTGTCTCATCAGTTATTTTGGGCCTGAAAAAAGTAGGACATCGTGTTGCTTCTTACCCAGCTTTAGCCCTATCTTTAAGGTACTTAAGAAGGAATGGCCTCAAGATAAATTTGAAGAGCAATTGGTCAAAAAATTTTGAAACCTCAAGGGGGAGGAGGTAACATGGAAGGCCTCTTGGTTTTTCCCATAAACAATCATATACCAGTGTGAAGATTACAGCTATGTACCGCTCATGGGATTATGAGGAAGTACTAGTTACATCACATTTTTATTTCTTTGACAATTCTAGTGCCATCAATTCATCCCCTTCATCCAAGACTTAGAGTTGTGGGATTTCAATTATGGTGACCCCAATTACAAGTCAAAAGTCTAGCTAGCCTTCCAAGCATGGAAATAAACCTGCTGCATGGAAAGATATTAGAGAGGGAATAGTATGACCCCAGGATATGATTAATGGAGGATCCATCATGTTAATGACTCCATGCCCCTGTCTGGTATCCAGACATTACAAATTCCAATTGATGAATTTCCTTCTAAAATTAATTCACTTAAGTAAGAGTTCAAGCAAGAAAAGGCAACCTTTGCTAAGGAGATCTCTCGATTAAAGGAGAAAAATGGTCAATTGAAAATGGACCTCTACCTCAGGAATGGCAAGATGAGCAGGGCTATCAAGGAGAAAAACCACCTCAAATAGGATCTTGAAAACTTGAAAAGAGACTATATGGCCCTTAACAAGGCAAGCAAGTCTTAAAGACTTGGAAAGTTATCAGCCGAGTGAAGGATAAAAATCACTACTCTCGAAAAAAAACTACACCAATGGAGAGAAGCTGCTAAGGTCAATATGGAAAAGCTTGTTAGAACCCAGACTCTTGTATCAACTTATCAAAGGAGGAACGAATGGTTAGAGGCTCGTGTCTAGGATTTAAGAGCCAACCAGGCCAAGAATGGAGTTCTAACACTCAGAATTCAAGACTTAGAGGATTCTCTTTAAACTCACTAAGACCAAGTCGATGCACTAGTGAGAGCCTCCAAATAGTAAGAGCAAGAATGGCTTCAAGTGGTTGATCACAAATGCCAAAACTATTAAGACTATCATCACTGTCTCACAGAACAGATCTAGGTAGCTCTGTTGGAGGCTAGAAACATGATGGATGTAGCCCAATCCCTGAAATGTGAGATCTTGCCCACCAGAGCCCATGAGCAAAGTTGTTATTTTTCTTAGACCATGTAATCAAATAATGTAATCATGTCAAGCATTTTTTAAAGTAATTACGTGTAACTAAGACATTTTGTTGCTTTAATGAAAGATACTATTGGTGGAGCCTTTTTGTAGTTGCATAACTAACCTAATCCTTTCATGTTTTTTTTTCATTTATCCCTATTGCATCAAACATATGCATGAACATACCATAAAGGCCTAATCCGAAAATAATTTAAAGTGAAGGTGATCCAAAACATGAAATCTACAATTCACTATTGGTACAACACTCGCAATCATCAAAAAGCGATGGAAAATGATCACCTAGCCCATATCAAAAAACTTAAACTCATGTACAAAAAGTCCTAAGTGCAGGCACTCTATAAGAATAAGGAACTTCAAGCATAGTTCATTGAGTTAACTAAATTGCTATCCAATGCATTGAAAGAAAAAGAGCAAATGAGTGTAGTCGAGATGGGGAAAGAACTGGCCCACCCTGAAAGCAATTTGAATGGTGGTACTGAAGCCACCAACACTCAAGAAGGGGCACTACATGGGTAGCACCCTCTAACCACGAATATCCCACCATATTAGCCATTTATTTATATCAATCCTAAAATAGCATGGGCTCATCACTATCAAGGTCTATAGTCTTAGACCTCAAAGAGCACATAAAACAAGAGAAAACAAAGAGTCCCTCAAAAAATGATGAGGACTTGGATAAGTATCACTCATTAGAGAAGCATCTTTGAGCTATGGATAGAAGTAACAAATTGGGAACCATGGACGCAAAGTCATTATGGCTACTTTCGAGCCTCATCATCCCACCTAAGTTTAAAGTGCTCGATTTTGAAAAATACAATGAAACTATTTACCTACTGCCCATCTTTGCATGTACTATCATAAAATGATAAGACACGAAGAGAACGAGAAGCTACTGATCCATTTCTTCTAGGATATTCTGACTAGGGTAGCCCTCTGAAGGTACATGGGACTTCCTTTCAAACTTGAAGGCAAACTAATCCAACAAAAGTTAAGAAAGATGAAACCAAAAATGCTCCTTAAGATCAAAGAAGAGGTTAAGAAACAATTTGAAGTGGGATTTCTTAAGGTAGCTAAATATCTTGAATGGGTAGCCAACATAGTCCCAGTTCCTAAGAAGGATGGTAAAGTGCAAATGTGTGTGGACTACATGGACCTAAATCGCGCCAGTGTTAAGGATAATTTTCCTTTGCCTTACATTGATACCTTAATAGATAACACTACCAACAATGCACTATTTTCTTTCAGGGATGGGTTCTTGGGTTATAATCAAATCAAAATGGCAACTGAAAACATGGAAAAGACTACTTTTGAGACCATATGGGGAACTTTTTGCTAAAGTGATGCCTTTTGGGCTAAACAACACTGAGGCAACATACCAAAGGGCCATGGCAACATTGTTCCATGATCTTATGTGTAAGGAAATCAAGGTCTGTGTGGATGATATGATTGCCAAGTCAACAAAAGAGAGTGAGCACGTTATAAACCTGCGAAAACTCTTCAAAAGGCTTCACAAAGACTAGCTCAAGCTAAATCCTGCCAAATGCACATTTGGCATCACCTCTAGTAAATTATTAGAGTTCGTTATAAGTGAGAAAGGAAAAAGGTGGATCCTAATAAGGTTAAGGCAATTCAAAACCTACCACTATCTCAAACTCAAAAGAAAGTAAAAAGTTTCGTCGAAAAACTGAACTACATAGCCCGATTCATATCTCAGTTGACCAATAAATGTGATCTGATCTTTAGGCTACTAAAAAAAAATCTTGGAGAATGGGATCAAGACTGCCAAAAAGCTTTTGATAAGGTCAAACATTACCTTTCGAATCCTCCAGTACTTATGCCACCAGTGCCTGAAAAAACACTAATCTTGTATATATCAATCCTAGACAAGTCGATGGGCTTGTATTAGGACAACATGATGAATTAGGAAAGAAAGAAAAAGGCTATCTACTACTTGAGCAAGAAATTTATAGAATATGAAAATAATTATTCATTCATAGAGAAGCTATGTTTGCTTTAGGTTGGATAGCCCAAAGGTTAAGGTAATACATGTTGTACCCCACTACATGGTTAATCGCCAAGCTTGATCCCATCAAGTATTTATGCGAAGCCCCTACCTTGTTTGGGAGATTAGCTAGACGGCAAGTTATGCTTTTTGAGTACGATGTCATGGATGTAAACTAGAAAGCCATTAACGGTAGTGTAATAACAGACTTTTTAGCAAGTCAATCCATAGATGACTATCAGCCTTTAATCTCTGAGTTCCCTAATGAAGACTTGATGTGCATATTTGAGGCAAAGAACACTTCGATGGAGCTTCAAAAGCATTGGGGCATGGAATTAAGGTAATTCTCATCTCACTCAAGGGAAACCATTATCCTTTCATAGCCAAGTTAAACTTTGACTGCACCAATAACATAGATGAATATGAGGCCTACATTATGGCACTCTAGGTAGCCATTAAAGGGGCATTCGAACATTGCAAGTGTTTGGAGATTTAGCCTCGTCACTTACTAACTAAAAGGAGAATGGCAAACACGTGATGCTAAACTGATCGACTATGGGAATCTAGAATTGAAGCTTAGGAAAGAGTTTGATGATATTAGCTTTTAACATCTACCTTGAGAAGATAACTAAATTACTGATGCTTTAGCCACTTTATCATTCAAGTTTGAAGTCAATCGAGAATCAGATATTGCTCCAATCCAAATAAGCATCTATTCAACCCTGACATATTGCTAGAATGTTAAAGAAGAGAAAGACAATTTACCATGGTATCATGACATCCTTTAGTACATTAAAAATCAACAGTACCCAGAAGGTGCCATCGAAGCTAATAAAAAAACCATTAGATGATTAGTTGTGAACTTTATTTTGGAAGGTAAGATTTTGTATAAGAAAGGCTAGGACCAGGACTTATTCTGATGCATGGATGCCTCCGAAGCCAAAAAACTACTTCAAGAAGTTCATGAAGGGATTTGTGGTATGCAAGCCAATGGACACTGAATGAAAAGGCAAGTTATGCGATCAGGCTATTATTGGTTGACTATTGAAAAACTTGCATTGACTATGCTTGAAAATGTCACAAATGCCAAATCTAAACTGACAAGATCCATGTCCCATGGACACCTTTACATGATATGATAGCTCCATGGCCCTTTTCTATATAGGGCATGGAATGATTGCACCGATTACGTCCAAGGCTTTTAATATGCATCACTTCATTTTGGTCGCAATCAATTATTTCACCAAATGGGTAAAGGCAATTTCTTATGCCATCATCACTAAATCTATCTTGTGCAAATTTGTGAAATGGGACATCATTTAGAGATATGGTCTTCCTAAACAAATCATTATTGATAATACATGTAACCTAAAAAATAAGATAATGCAAGTAGTCTACTCTTAGTTGAAGATTCAACATCAAAACTCTATCCGATACCATTCGAAGATGAACAGAGCAGTTGAAGCAGCCATTAAGAATATCAAGAAGATAGTTGAAAAGATGGCTAAGATGTACAAAGATTGGATGAAAAGTTGCCTTTTGCTTTAAATGCTTATCGCACGGCTGTATGAACTTCTATAAGTTCTACTCTATTTTCATTGGTCTATGGCATGGAGGCTGTCCTACCTGTTGAGGTTAAAATCTTTTCCCTCAGAGTTTTAATGGAATCACAACTTGAAAAGGCTGAATGGGTTAAAAATCAATACGAGCAACTCAATCTTATTAAAGAAAAAAGAATCAAAGCCACCTGTCATAGGTAGATGTATAAAAAGCACATGATGGAGCCCATGACAAGAATGTCCATCCTCGTCAATTTTTAAAAGGTGACCTGGTCCTCAAACAAATTCTCTTGATACATAAAGATACTCGTAGAAAATGTAACCTAAATTAAAAAAGGCCATACATGGTGAAACACGTGTTCTCTGGAGGATCTCTAATCTTAACTAAGATGGATGGCAGTGACCTACCCAACTCCATGAATTCTTATTCTATTAAGAAGTACTATGCCTAAAAAGACTCTATGATGAAAACCCAAAAAGGCATCCTATTAGTCTCTCACCTACCACTCACAAAAAAATCTAAAACAAGATAACAAATAATAAAAAGAAATAAGAAATAAAGAAAGCCAACTTAAGTTAAAAACCTGAAAAGGTGACTTAAGTGATTAGACCTCTACATTCAAACAAAGGCAAGCCCAAACCATCATTAGCCCAAAACCAATTTTCCCTATATTCAAGACCCAAAGTCATAACCTAAGCCATCTATGCTATGTTGACCAACCCTACTAGAACCTTATCCAAACCTGTACTCAATAAATAAGAACCGTCTAACTTTGAAGCCCTATTCCACCCTGGGGTAATGAAAGGAATCTTCTTATAAGTCGGCCAACACTAAAAGGATTCATTGCTTAAGAGAATTCTTTAAAGGTAGTCAGTGAAGAATTCATGTCATCAACATCAAAGCCAATTGACTGAGAAAACTCCTCTTATTTCTTTTGTATTTCAAAATTTTTCATAATCTTATAAGTTTGTCACAGCCTATACCATCTTTCTTTGAATGAAAATATAACTGTTTGATTTCTTGCACAACTTTTTTGTAACCCTACATTCCATACTGCATCATGTTTATCTTTTAATTGATAATGCTTGATAAATGGACAAAATTGATAATAGGATTTCCTAGCATTACTTCAAAAGGTAAAACTTTGCAAAAACTTTGTTGCATATTTAAAGACTAAGAATGAACTCTAGGGGCCACAACCAGTCTTGCTCTCCCATATCTTAACAATTTGCTTAAAACATCATTCCAGTCAGGGGTCATGGACTTCTTATACCTTTAAAGAAAGGATAACTTTAACATTTAAAGCCTTTAGAAATCTAAAGCAAGATTGACAAACCCTGGGCAAAAGCCACCTCACCAAAGCCAAAAAAAACCCAAAACTAGCCACTGGATTAAGCCTTTAAAGTCATCTCCCTTATATCAATTAGGTAGGCATTTGCATTTTCATGCTTTATGCAGCATTTAACATCTTATAGGTATTAGCTCTCATATACAGAAGTTAAATGTATAGGGAACATAAGATACCATTTTTTAATGTCGAAAAACCCTAAAAGGCCTTAAAAAAGTATTTTTGACCTTATGAGCTTATTAAAAATCATCCAAGAAAAGTATCCCAAACTTTTTTTTTTTAGTCCTCAAAAAGCAAGACACTTCCCTACCTAAAAGCCCATAAAAGCTGGTGGCAACTACCTACCTCAATCCTCAAAGAGCAGAATGCTTCCCTACCTTAAATCACACATAACTGGTGGCAACTACCTATCTTAGTCCTAAAAAAATAGGACGCTTATCAAAGCCCACACAAGCTAGTGGCACCATATAACCTACCTATATCCTCAAAGAGTAAGACATTTTCTTACCTTAAAGCCCACACAAGCTGGCACCTATTTACCTTAGTTCATAAAGAGCTCTTTGATGGCACTTGTTTGAAAAAAAATGAAAAACAATGTAGTAGGGAGGTTAAATCCTACAAAACTCATCAAAATCTTTGTTTTTAAAGTTGTTTAACCCATCTCAACATGATATTAAATAACTCACCACTTTTCAGCAGGCACATAAATCCATTATCCCATCCAAACAAAATAGTATCTATTTATCTTTGCCCTATTCCTAATACTTAGCAATGATAAAATAGGGGTACCTATAGACACCTCATTTTGTCCAAACTAATTTTTGGCATCCTAGGAGTTAGGTAAATGATGATACAATCAAAAAATATAAATAAGAGTTAAGGGATGACTGCTAAGTGCCGTGTCACGCCTGGTGAAAAATTTTTTTTGAGAATGTCTAAAATGCGTATGGGCCTTATTAAAAAAAATGTAAAAATTAGGCATCAAAGGCCACTTTTCATGGTGTCACCAAGGTTATTCAGATGAATACATAAATCAATTGCCCAATGTTTATGAAAAAATTGATATAAATTAGGAAGCTATAGGTACATACAAGCTATATTAGGGTACAAGTATTGATATGAGGCCTTTAAGGTGCGAAAAACTTGAATTTTCACATGTAGTATCGATACAAGAGGGTTTTGTGTCGATACCCAAGGTGTGATATCATTAGCTGGCATATTTGCATCAATACAGACCTTGGTGTAGCTAAAGTTATGATTTTTGTCAAAATGTATTAATACACAAGCATGATTTTCGATGCAAATCCATGGAGTATCAATACTAGCCTCTAAGTCTTGAGACTGGAAATATTTTTTGCTTTTAGTATTGATACACAGCTCACTGTATCGATACTTAAGAGTAAAAAATACCTTGTGTATCGATACACTAGGCATTTTTGCCTAGTTCGAGCCACTTTTTAGCCTTTAAAAACCCGATTTAAACATGTTTTTGCACTAAGGAACTATTATAAAATATTGCAAACCTCAACATAGGTTCATTAACGAATTCAAACAAATTTTTGAAGCCCAAAAAATTAATGACAAAGGTCACTTTTATAAGATATATGGGTGTAAGAGGGTGTGGCAAGCATGTCTCTAGTTACAGGCTATCACAGTCTTTCTGCCCCTTTGCTCAGCATGGCAGAACCAATAAGAAGAGAGTCATCTAAGCATGGTAGCTGGAGATGTCCCCTAGTACAAAAAAGAAAAATAAAACATGCCCTTGGATGGTTTTCTAAAATCAGGGGCTGAACATTGAATCACACACTTCTAGCTATCTAAAAACAAACTTTCAGTTATAAAAAAAAGCTCTTCAACAATCCCAGAAAATGCTTCATCCATCCCCACAAATCCTTCATCAACTCTAGCTTCAAAAACTCACCAAAAAATAATATTACATTGCTTTTCACCCCTATTCCTATAGCTCCCTAAAACCACCAATATAACACATTAAAAAACTTAACCTTTCATATATTTTCATCCTTAAAACACCCTATCAGCAACCACATTACCATAAAGCTCCCTTCTTCCACCCTTTTCTTGCTAAATAATAGCAAAAAGAGGGAAAGGACTGAGCTTAAAGTTACTACTTTAAAAAATGAGGAAGTTTAAGCTTTTGCTAGAATATTTTTACCTTGTTCCATACATTTTTTATTTTGATCATCCATTTCATTTTAGTGAGCCATTCATGCTACCATGACCCTTCTAATACTCCCATGCATCTTTGTTGCCTTGGTTGTAGTGGTCAAAGGATTTTGATGACCTTTTTGACACCTTGATGTTGTTAGATATATAAACTTAACATGCTTCATTTTCATCATCATGCAGCCTCTTTTCATGCATCATTTGCCATATTCCTTCCATATTTACATAAACATTTCATATTTAAATGGTCACTTTAATATGTCTTAGGTACGTTCAATTATTTTTCTTGTGTTTTAAGGAGGTTCATGAAATAAAAATGCTGTATTAACAACTCCAACATCCACTTCTTTGTATAAACATGTTTATATCACCTCTATGCAGCTTATTGGTCATCTTCTTGCATCTATGTCACCCATTTTCATGTCAAAATGTCATCTTTTATGTTTGCATGTTTAATCCATGTTTACCTTTTATATGCTATATTATGTTCATGATATCTCCATTAAAATGCTTGCTTGTTTCTTGCAAACTGATTTTTAGAAACATCCTAAGTTAAGTTCATGCTACCTTAAATAGATAAAGAATAGCATAGACTTAATGCTTTCATAAAATTGGTCTTCCAATCCTAGGGGTAGATAAACACTTTAGGTCTGCGTTCATGGTAGAATAAGCTTATTTTTCAAAATAAAAGGTGATCATTTTTAATATTAATCCTTGATGCTAAGTCTCATGCTCCCTTTAGTGACATGGTCAATCGATCATTCCATTATCCCAAACTAGTTCAGGATTATGGAATGAACTTGTGATGCCCATGTTGCTTTCTGTTATGGATGTTCAGATGTTCTAGACCTAAGTCTATCTTCAAAAAATTTAAAATATCAAATAATCCTTTTGTTTTTGCTCTATTAGCACTATAGTCCAAACTTGAAAAATCATTTTTCGAGCTATAAAATATTTCCTTTTCGAGCTTAGGAAATGGGTTGGCTTGAATGTTAGGTCTAAGCTTTTGTTCAACCTAGATCATACCTTTTTTAATAAGCTCTACACCTTTCTCATGAACAAGGTGCAATTTTCAATAAAGTGACCTTGTGCTCCCGTATGATATTTATAATAAGCATTCTTATTGTACCATTTAGGATATGTTGATGATATCAGGTTTATTAACACTAGGGCCATTAGTTGGCCTACCAATAGATAGGAGTAAATCTCTTTATAGAACAAGGAAATGGCTCAAAGTGTTCCCTTTCTTAAGGTGCTTGTTGATTACTTAGAGCTCTTGTGTTGATTGCATTACGGGATTATGCATTTTGGGTCATCTTTTTAATGGGATTTGGCATGAAGCTCATTGTTAGAGTGAACCCAATAGAATAAAGTAGTTAGGATACTAGAGTAGAGGTTAAAGCCTGGATACACCCTATTTGGGAAGCATATACTTTATGTTAAATGTGCATTCTGAGTGACCTTATGAGGACTTTCTCTTGCAGCATTCATTTTTTTCTCCTTACCCTTGGTCATCGACCTTTAACTTGATCCAAATAATTCTCCAATGGATATCTTGCCACTTTTGATAGCATTACCAATCATTTTGCATGACACAACCATGTCGACAAAATTCTTTATGGCATTTCCACTAACCTTTCATAGTAAGGAGCTCGTAAGGAGCTGACAAACATAACAGTCATCTCTTTCTCAATCAAAGAAAGGTGAACTTGAGTTGCTTCTTTTTTCCACCTTTGAGCATATTTTTTAAAGCTCTCAGAGGCTTTCTTTTCCATGTTCATAAAATAATGATGGTTTAGGGCCTAGTTAAAGAAAGCACAAGCCTAATCTGCCTATGTATGAATTTTTAGAAAATCTAGCCCTATATACCAACGAATGGTTCCCTTAGTCAGGCTATCTTGGAACCAATGAATTAGCATTTTCATTTTTCTTGTATCTATCCATCTTGTGATAGTATACACAAAAGTAGCCGATAAAGTTTGTCATCTCACTGTATTTCTTAAAATTCAACACTTTGAATTTATGTGAGATAATGAGATGAGAAACTGGTCCTAAAAACTTGGTGTCTATAATCTTGAATTTGTCACTTCTTTTGACAGCTCAAAGGCACTCTACAGTGACTGATACTTGTCTAAGTTTTCATCATTTTTTGAAGACCTATTCACTTTTTCTTGATTTGCTTGCATATTAAGGTCTAGGACTATAGGTCTTGCTGATGAAGAACTTGCTCTCGAAAATCCTTAAACTAGATGCGGTACCATTGCTGGGTTAACATAAATGAATGGTTAAGGTGATGGAATCATTATTGCTGGAGGACGCTATCCATGTGATGCTTTTTCTTAAGCATAAGTGGCTTCAACACCACAATTCAAGTTGCTATCAGGATTGATTAATTCTTTTTCAATGTTGATGGTGCTTGTTTATGCTTTATCTTTTAAAATGTTGCACAATATCTTAGTCAATTCCATAATTTGAGCTTAAAGTTCCTCGTTCTTATAGAATGATTGCTCATAAAACTCTTTATACATAAGCTCAAGTCAGTTGATGTGGGGTTGGTGATTATTTTCCATGGTTTTTTTATGATTGCGCATGTCATACCAATGATAAATAGTAAGTTTTATGTTTTAAAGCACCTTCACTTTAAATTATTATCGGATTAAACATTATGATATGTCATAAGCATGTTCGATGAGAATGACATTGAAGATGCAATTGTGATGGTGGATGGCTATTAACAATAAAAGAATTAGATTAGTCACGTAAATCAAAAAGGGATAATTGGATTAAGGGGCAGCAATTTCACCAATAGCGTATTTCATTAAAGCAATAAAATTTCCTAATTACATTTGAAAATGCCTGACATGGTTACATTGTTTGATCACATCTTCCAAGAAATATAGCAGTTCTTTTTCACAGGCTTTGACAGGTAGGATGTCAAATGTCAAGGACAAGGCTATGCCTATTAGCAATTCAACCTCTAATTGGGCAGCATTATTTGGTAAGATGGCAGTTGTGGTTCTGATAACTCTAGCTTGCCTAATCAACCATCTGTACCCACACTCATTCCCGCTGCTCAGAGGCCTTCAGTAGTCCATTAAGTTTGCCTTGGTAAGCTTGTAAGGAATGCTCTAACTCTAGGATTTAGAAAGCTAGAGCTTCATTCTTGACCTAGTTTGCTCTTAAGTCTGGGCTCGAGCTTTTAGGCATCTATTCTTTTTTCGGTAAGTTAACATAAGGCATAGTTTTGATAGGCTTCTCCTTATTAGCACTAGCATCATTTTCCCATTGATATGTTAGACTTAAAAACTGAGACACTACTCATAACAAGCTATTATCCAAATGAACCTAGAGCAAAAGGGCTATGTCTTTGTAGCTTTTCATGAATGATTCCCTATTGGTATCATTCCAACTGGCCATATATGCTTCAGATCTTGCCAATCATCATGACAGTACTCTACATTGACCCTTTCCTACATTGCTAGGAAATACTCTGATTTGAGAACATCCCCATCTTTATGCTATCAAAACTTGAACCATGCTCAGACTTTCCAAAAGACTTCAGATCAGAAGTAGATTGTTGCTTCATGACAGACACCCCTTGCTAACACTGAACTACTAACCAATTGTCCCATAATAATGATGATTGTGATGAAATGATGCACGCATTAAACAAAAAACAAAAAAGAAGAAAGTTACTAACTATATGAAACAATAAGTATAAGAATAAGGGAATAAAAAAAGCAACAAAAATGCATCAAATATGTTCATTCATCACCAACTACAGTAGGTAAGCATAAAGCTATCATTTGGAAAGCATGATGGCTTGTTTAGTCAGATATGTCTCTTTTAAGATGATATAAGGCATTTTAGGCAAAGACATTCACTTGTCATCACCCACTTATTTTAAAAGGTTAGCTATAAGACATAATGACATGCCCTAAAAATGATCATAAAATAAAATAACAAATGTAGGGTACAATATTAGTCCATTATTGCTATGTAACCATGGTGTTTAGGAGTAAAGGTAAGAAGTGTTTCCCTAAGTGACCTTATTTTTTAGGTTATTCTAGCAACATTCCAATATGTTTGGACATTATTTGGTTCATAGGGTTCTTTATATGAGTTTAAGTTATTGCCTAACTTAGTATCTAAATTGCTTCTCCATCTTATAAGGATAGTTAAGGCACCTTAATCTTAGGCCCATTGAGGGTTTGGTGAAACAAGTTTGATTTGGTGAATGTATTTCCCTATGCAAATACGGAAGGGCACTCACAAGGGACATAGGTAATTTACACCATGGAAGGTTTTGCCATGCCTAATGTAAATGCATATGCACGATGTGTGTTGAGGAAACAATCAAACCTTTTGTTGTACCCTATATTAGCATACTTTTCAAATTGATATTTATTTTAAAATAGAGTAGTCCCTGATAATTATAAGACAAAAGCCATGAAAGATAAAAGGTTAGCAGATAAAAATGGAAAGGGAATTTGACTAAATAACTAAAAAACCAAAGATTGAGCAAGACATATTTAGTCATAGGCCTAACTTTCTTAATTGACTCTCCAGTAAAGTCACCAAGCTATCACAACATACCTTTTTTTAAGTTCAAATGATCCAAAATGAGTACATGTGACTTAAAAGATATATATAGTGCTATTGTTGAGCTTTTAAGTTGTTCCTTGATGGAGATGTGAATTAGGCAAAGTGATATTAAAGAAAAAGAAAGACCATCAGGTGAATCACTCATCCAACTAATCTTATAAAGCTACCACGTAGTGGCCATAAATTTGAAGTCACCATTGATCATTTTGGGCTAGGCACACAATATTCAAGTTATGAAACTCGAAACATCAATTCAAGGTCTATAAGGTCCAAAGATTCATTGGTTGGGTTCAGGAGTTGTTATGCATGAGAAAGGATTAGCACCCCCACAACACCTAAAATTGGTAGCTGCTAACTATATCACACATCGGTTTTGATTTAATTGGTATCAATTTATCATTATTTCAATATAATCCCCTTTAATACATAAAATTTTGTTAATTGTAGATCTAGGTTTTCAAAGAAAATTCATGTCACCTGTGCACTCTAAAGATGTAGAAAACAAAGGGTTTTTTTATGGAAATAATATTCAAATTAAATTTTAAAAATTTAGATATTCCACATTAGGAATTAGATAGTTACTGATGTGGAACATTGCCTGGTAATTATGAAAACAATTTTAAAATATGAATGCACAATAGTCACTATAAAAGAGGAACAAGTTAGTAATATGAAAAAAATATAATCATATTGCATAAGAACAATCACACACAAAAACATAAAAAAAAAAAAGAAAAGAGGGACGATTGGAATGTATATTGTAACTGTCTTTGATTATTAAAGAATGCCAAGATGACAACTTTGAGACATGTTTAGATTTGATGATAACTAAAGGAACAGAAAAAAAGGTTTTCATTAAAATGACCCCGATATTTAAGAGAGAATATTCAAATTTCTAGTGAAAAGTGAGGTTAGAGTCTACCTTTGGAAGATAAGGTTGGAGTATCCCTAATGGTGGTGGTTTTATATGTCTTTAAAATAGGTTTTGATCAAAAACCCTTTCGGGAAGTTTTGGTAGACAAAAAATTCAAACTTTAGGTAAAGGGTGAGGTTAGAGTACCCTATTAGAAGGTGGGGTTAGAGTATCCCTAATGGTGATGGTTTTGAATGTGTTTAAAAAAAGGTTTTGATGGAAAGCCCTTTTGAAAGTTTTAGGAGAGAAAAAAATTTAGACTTTAGGTAAAGAGCAATGTTAGAGTATCCCTCAGAATGCGCAGTTGGAATATCCCTAATGGTGATGGTTTTGAACATGTTCAAAAGAAGGTTTTGATTGAAAGCCCTTTTGAAAGTTCTAGGCAAGAGAAAATTCAAACTTCTGGTAAAAAGCAAGGTCAAAGTATCCCCTCGAAAGTCGAGATTAGAGTAGCCCTAGTGGTGATGGTTTTGAGCATGTTTCAAGGAAGGGTTTGATCGAAAACCCTTTTGAAAGCTCTGGGAAAGAGAAAATTAATATTTTAGGTAAAAAGCGAGGTTGGAGTATCCCTTTGGAAAGTGGGACTGGGGTGTCCTTGAAAATGAAAATTTTAATATTTATGGAGAAAAAGAATATTTTAGATAAAAGGTATTTTGAAAATAAACTAAAAGTTTTAATGGAATTATTTTTTATTTTAGCCTTAATCTGATTCTACATGACTTGTTTTATATTAATGACTCCACGAAAGTCAATTAAGGGGTACCTTGAGACATTCGAACATATTGATAAAGGTAGTTCAAGAAATTAGGTTGATTTTAATTGCAAAATAGGGGACACCCTTCTGCGGTCGCCTTTCCCAAAATTATTCTGAGTAATTTTAGAGGTATTAAGAACTAGGTGAGGTACCACTGGAAAGGTGACTTGATAAGGTTTAATATAAAAATATTTCAAAAATCCTAGAAAATCACTTTCTAGGTGGAATTAACTTTTGAAATTGGGTTTGTTTTGACATTGGTAGCCTATATAAGGAAAAAGGCATAGTAGACTTTGGAAAATCATTTTGAACTAATTCAATATCATTAAATTGCAAATGATACCTCCTTAGAAAAGGAATTTCACAAGCTTTCCTGGAAAAATATTTATAAAATTCAAAAAAATCATCTAGTGAACCAAATAGCCCAAACAAAATGCAGTTTAGTGGTTCTAGGGTTCCAAATAGTAAAGATTTAAAAAATCATAACTCACTCATCTAGAATGACTTGGGTGCAATAGAGACATTGTTAGAAAGCTAATTTGATCCTATTTCATATAAAATATTATAAAATTTTGGAAAAATAAGTATGATCTCAAAAACAATTTTTTTAATTGTGGGTGCAGTGCTACTAGAGCAAAAATAGGGGAATGTTTTTGGTATTTTTAGGTTTCTCATGACTAGACTTAAGCCAAGGATGCCCATGATAGAAAAGAATGGGTAACATAGGCATCTTGAATTCATTCCATAATTTTAAGGTAGTTTGGGACAATGAAATAACCAATTGAACATGCCACAAATGAGGGTGTTGGACTCAAGATAAAGGTTTAAGATTTCATTAAATAAAATGATCATTTTCTAAGAAAACAACATTTGGGAGTTTATTCAAGCATGAATCCAAACCTAAAAAGTTGGATTTGTCCTCATGATTGGAGGACCAATTTAGTGAAAACATTAAATTTATGCTACTCTTCATCTATTAAAGGTAGCTTAGATGTAACTTGGGCTTTTGAAAATCAGATTTTTGGTAATAAGAAAGCATGCATTTTGACACAAAGCTATGAATGAAATGCAACTTACATAGCAATGAATCTAGACAACATATTCAAAAAAACAAAGGTGAGTTTTGATGATGGAAAAAGTGACAAAGTGTAGGATAATGACAAGTAGGATGCATAAGAATGTTGGACTCTTAAATGACAACTAGAATCAAGCTATGTATGATTGTCTGAACATTTTTAACCAAAAGAAAATATGCTAGAATTTTCAAGATGACATTTTTTTCCATTAAACCTGCCAAAATGCAAGAAAATGCATGAATATTCCAAAGCATATTAGAGCAAACTTTCAAATATGAGATGAACATGTGAAGGTGGATGAAACATGGAAAGAAATGCATGAATAGAGGTTGCTGTGATGGTAAAAATAAAGCATGGCATATTTAACGACCCAAACAACATCAAGGCATCAAGAAGATCATCAAGCCTAAGACTACCACAACCAAGGCCATAAATATGCATGAGAATCTTAAAAGGGTCATGGTAACATAAAAGGGCCACTAGATGATGGAAATGATGAAAAATAAGAAAATAAGCAGAGCAAAGGGGAAAAATATACCAAAAGTTTTAAGCTTCGGGGTTTCTCTTTAAGTAGTAACTTCGGTCTCACTTTTTTCTCTCTTTTGAAGTTGAACAACAATAAAATGAGGAAAAGAAAAGGCTTTTTAGTAAGGGTATGGATGAAAAGGATATTTAAGAAGAAATATGAGTGGAATAAAGGGTTTTGGAAGAGTTTTTAATGCTAGTCTTAAAGAGTTGGGAAATGAGAAGGTTTTTTGGTTTTCAGTTGTTGAGAGATATTGAGAATATATGAAAGTGAATGCTTTTTCTACTAAGAATGTTTACGTGGTAGGGTTTGTTTGCTCTCTTTGTGTTTATGTATGGTCTCTACAGAGCCAAAGTTAGCATATAAGCCATGTGAATATGAAGATAAAAGATGTAAAAAACAATGGACATTACGGGGTTTTGGCACATGTAGCTCATGCAAAAACAAGGTGCTATGCTCAGATACCATGCAAACTTGTTGGTTTGCTCAGCAAAATCAACAGATCAAGACCAGTTTGTATAGCTAAGCATTGAGAAAAATCAGCTTTACCCTTTGGCAGTTTGCATAATGCAATAAAATGCCCTTTGTCATTGGCTATTTAGGCCTAAAAAATTTGTCTAAATCTAATCATAAGCCCAAAGATGAAGCCTAATATGAATTTTGATGATTTTAGTGTAAGAAACATGCTTAAATCAAATTTTTAAATCAATTGTGCAATGGCTAAAAATGGCTCAAATTGGGCAAAAATGCCTTGGAAAAACACCTTGTATTGATGCACAACTTATTTTTGTCCATCAGTATCGATTCAATGAAGTATGTATTAATACCAAGAGCCAAAAAGGTTTACAGTCTCGAAACTTTACTTCATAGGCTTCTATCGATACTTTTGCTTGAGCATCGATACATTTGAACAAAAATCATAATTTTAATTACCATCAAGGTTTGCATCGATACCAACATGCTAAGTATCGATACCACTTACTACATCTCGATACCAGACCTCTTGTATTTATACTATAGGTGAAAAATTAATTTTTTAGGGTATAAGAGCTTGGTATCAATACATATGGCTCCCTAATTGCCTTTTCTAGTTGAAAATAATGAGAAATTGACCCGTACTGTGAAGGATGCTCAAAATAATTGCCTCCGTTGTCTTGGATGATGGCCTTCGATGCCTTGGATGATCCCTAGACAAAATGGGTGTCTACATGTCTTGAGCATCTTCATGCATTTTTCTTATGTCTTGGTCGGTTTTATGAAATAAAAATATTATCTTGAAAATTCTAGCATGCTTTTTTTTTGTTAAAAATGTTCATACTGTCATGCATAGCTTGATTCAAAATGTCATTTTTAAGGCCAACATTCTCATGCATCTTACTTGTCATCATTTTGCATTTTACCCACATTTTTCTTGCTAAAATGTCATCTTTTTTGTTAAATGTATCATCTATGTTCATCTTCATGCATGCCCCATTTTTATTGTTAACTTGTTTGCTTGTTGACAACAATAATCTGATTTTTAAAAAACCCCAATTTAAATCTACGTTACCTCCAATAAATGGAGAATAACATGGATTTAATATTTTCACAAAATTGGTCCTCTAATCTTGGGGATAAATAAACTTTTCTCTGTTTGGATTCAAGGTTAAATAAAACTATAAGTTTTAGTTTTCAAAATAAATAGCCTTTTACATGTTTTAAAATGTTTAGGACTTGATCTATATCTTAATGCCCTCATTTGTAGCATGGTCAATGGGTTGTTTCATCATCCCAAATTATTTTTGAATTGTGAAATGAATTCACAAAGCCCATGTCACCTATTCCTTTCTGTTACAGGCATTTGGACATCTTTGGCTCGAATGTAGTCCTAAGAAACCCAAAAATATTGAAAACTCCCATGTTTCTGCTATGAGAACACTGTGTCCACCATTAAAAAATTGTTTCAAGACCAAACACATTTTTTGGAATTTTTTGATACTTTTCCTTAAAATAACATTGAATTACTTTTCTAATAGTGTCTCATTTGCCCTTGGACCATTCTAGAAGAGGAAGTTATGATTTTTCGAACCCTCATTGTCCAGAACCATAAGAACCAATGAACTGACATTTTGTTTGGGCCATTTTGACCTACTAGATGATTTTTTTGAACTTTTTTATATCTTTCCTAGAAATTTTGTGAAATTCTCATTTTGGAAAGATATCATTTGCAATTTAACAATTTTGAATGAGTCTAAGATGATTTTCCAAAGTCTACTATGCCCTTTCCCTTGCAAAAGCTGCTAGTGTCAAAACAAACCCAAATTCAAAAATTAATTTTGGTTAAAAAGTGATTTGCTAGGATTTCTAAACATTTTTATATTAAACCTTATAGGGTCTCCTTTCTAATGGTGCCTAACTTGGCTCCTAAGACCTATGAATTTACCTAAAATAAATTCAAGAAAAGAGATAGTACAATGTTATCCCTTTTTTTTGGAATTAAAATTAACCAATTTCCCATACCACCTTTATTGAGACATTTGAATGCTTCAAAGTGCACCCAATTAACCTTCCATAAGGTCATGTAATACAACACAAGCCTTTTAAGCTTGGATCAAGGTTTAAAAAAATAAGTAATAATAGTTTTATTAAAATTTTCTATTTATATTTTTAAAATGCCTTTTTTCACTCAAAAATATTACTCTTCTCCATAAACATTAAAATTTTCATCAATGGGGATACTTCAACCCTATTCTCCAAGGGGATGCTCTATCCACTCTTTTCATTCAAAACTTGAATTTTCTCTCTAATCAAAACCTTTCAAAAAAACATAAAAGTTTCACTTTTGGGATACTCTAACCCTAGTTCTCCAAGGGTATACTCCATCCCTGCTTTTCATTGAAAAATTTGAATTCCCACTCTTAGATCTTTTTAGGCTTCCAAATCTAACATTTTTCTTAAATATAAAATTTCACCTTAAAAGATACTCCAACCTCGATTTTAAAGGGATACTTTAATTGTAATTTTCATTTAAAATCTAAATTACTTTCTATCATATACTCCTAAATGGTCTTTCGATCTAAATCTTCTTTTGAATACATCCAAATCATCACCATTGAGGATGCTCCAACCCTATCTTTTGAAAAGATAATTCAAACCCTATTTTTTAATCATAATCCTAATATTCTCTCTCTCTCTCTTAAACATCCTGGGTCATTTTAATTAAAACACCTTTTTCTTACATCTTAGGTTACCTCCATCTAGTCATATTATAAAGTGGTCTTTTTTAATAATAAAAATAATTAAGAGATGCACTCTAATCATCCCTTGTCTTTTTTTATGTTTCTGTGTGTGATTGTTTTGTACTTGATATATATTCTTTTTCACCTTATTAACATGTTTTCCTTTTATAGTGACTATCATGCATTCATATTTTAAAATGGTTTTCAAAAAATTACAAGGCAATGCTCTGCGTTGGTATCTCTTCAGTGCCTAACATAGAATATTCAATTTTTTAAGATTTAATCCAAAGATTATTTTTGTCAAAATCCTTATATTCTCCACATCTCCAAGGCACCCAGGTGATATAAATTTTCTTTCAGAACTCGAATCTATAAATTACAAAATTTAATGCATTAAAGGGATTTAATCAAAATAATTATAAAGTGAAATTGAAGCATGATATAGTTAGTGAGCACCATTTTTGGGTGTCATAAAGGTACTAATCCTTCACCACGCTTAACTAGCTCCTAAACCCAACTGATGAATCTCTAGACCATGCAGACCTTGAAATCGATGTATCAAGTTTCATAACTTAAAAAATTGTTTTTAATAGGCATCCGATCGTGCCTAGCTCAAAATGATCAGTGGAGACTCCAAATTTACGGCCACCTCATGGTAGCCTTTCGAGACTAGTAGGATAAGCGCTTTACTTAACAATCTTTCCTCCCTACACATGACACCTAATTCAAATCCTAATCAAGTGATAACTCCAAGGCTCTAACCAAAATAACTACTCACCATATTTTTTTAAGACACATGCTCCCTTTGGATTGCCAAAGAAAAAGGGTACATAGCGATAGCTTGGTGACTCTACTAAGGAGTCAATTAAAAAGTTAGGCCTACGAATAGCTATATCTCATTTAGGTTTTGGTTTTTTAGTTTTTGTTATTATTTAGATATAATTCCCCTTTATCTTTATCTTTTAACATTTTACCTTTTGTGATTTTGTCTTGTGATTGTTAGGGAACTCCGTTCCTAAATAATTATTAATTTGAATAAGTATGGTAATATAAAGGTAAAATAAAAGGTTTAAATGTTTCCTCGACACACACCATGCACATGCATTTGCATTAGATTCCTACCAAGCTCTATGGTAAGGTTAACATCCCAATCATTAGGAGGAAGTGAGCTATTTACCTTCGTGAGTACCTTTCCATATAGGCATGGCAAGATCTTTTAGGGTGTAAATTATCTATGTCTCTTATAAATACCCCTTTGCATTTGCATAAGGAAATACATCTATCAAATTGAACCCATTCCACCACACCCATTATGGGTCTAAGATTGGGGTGCCTCGACTATCCTTGCAAATGGAAGAGTGATTTGGATACCAATTTAGGTGTTAACTTAAACCCATATAGTGAACTCTACGAGCTAAGCCATATCAAACCATACTGAAGTGCTACTAGAATAACTTGAAAAATAGGGTTATTTATGGAAACATTTCTTACCTTTACTCCTATACACCATGCTTACGTAGGCGGTGATGGATTGACATTGTCACTTGTATTTGTTATTTTATTTTATGATCATTTTTGGGGTATGTCATTATGCTCTATGGTTAACTCTCTTCAAAAATTAGGTCATGACAAGTGAATGCCTTCATGTCATCTTAAAAGAGTCATGTCTGACCTAAAAAAGCTATCACGCTATCCAATCGATGGCTTCATGTATACCCACCATAGGTGGTGACGGATAAACGTCACCACTTAATTGGTCAATTTTATCCTTGTGAGCTATCATGTCACTTAATTAAGGGTATTTTTTACCCCAAAAATGTCATTATGCTATTCGTTTGTGATCAAAATTGTCATATCTGCCCGTAAGCATCATATCACTTATTATTAGGGCAATTTTTGTGGTGCACTTTTGTTACTATTCTTTTATTCCTTATTCTTGTACTTATTATTTTGTATGGTCAATAACTCATTTCCCTTTTTGTTTTCCTATTTAAAGCATGCATTATTTTGTCATAATCATCATCACTATAGGACAATTGGCCACTGGTTTAACATTCAGTAAGGGGTGTCTATCACGAAGCAATAATCCACTTCTGATCTGAAGTCTTTTAAAGAAGTCCAAGCATGGTTAGCGTGCTGAAAACAAAAGGATAAAGATGTACTCATGAAAAGGTTAAAATATGGTACTGTCAGAATGATTGGCAAGATCTAAAACATATATGGATCAGCAGGAATAATACCAAGAGGAAATCATTCAGGAAAAAATATGGAGACATAGCCCTTTTACTTTAGGTCTGTTTAGATGTTGGCCTGTTATGAGTAACATCTTAATTTTTGAATGGACAAACTGATGCGTCACTTTCAATCATAAAGATTTGGTCCCCATAGTCGATGAATATACTATGTTACTTAACATTAAGTAGGCCAACATTGACAGAATATATTATAAAGCTTTGCAGGCTCCAACTTTTAATAAAAGATTAGCTTAAATTCTTATGGCAATAAAGTTTTGGGTTGGGAGTCATGTTAAGATAAAGGGGAATATTGAATGCATCTTATGGGCTAGTCTAAAAGAAACAATGGCAAATACCATTGACATATGTAAAATTCAAGATATCTATGCTCTGATGATATATGGTACACTAAAAGGACAATAGTAGATTTTTTTCCTAATTGTGCTAAAACATTGATCCTGTACCTGCCATAATTGCTGTAACCATTCAAGCTTCTAGATACCTTATTTTATCCAGGCCAACATTTGGCATCCCAAGACTTAAGTTTTTAGGAAGGCTTAAAATGCCTATAGGCCATATTAAAGAAAACATAAAATAAGGCATCAAAGGTTACTTTTCATGGTGTCACGAGTCATTCGAATGAGTACAAAGATGAATTTCACATTGTTTGTAACCATGGTAAGGTAACTCGGGAAGCCATCGATGCATTGAAGTTATATTGGTGCATAAGTATTGATACAATGCCTTTACATCATCAAAAACTTGAATTTTCACATGTAATATCGACACAAGAGGATTTGGGATTGATATCTAAGTTGTGGCATCAATAAACAACATGTTTGTGTCAATACAAACCTTGGTAGTAGCTAAAGTTGTGATTTTTGGCAAAATTTATCAATACACAAGCTTGATATTGATACAAATCCATGGAGTATTAATACAAGCCTCTAAGTCTCGAGACTAGAAACAATTTTTGCTCTTATGTATTGATACTCATGGGTAAAAATTACCTTGTGTATTGATACAACATATTCTGTATCAATACACCAAGGCATTTTTGCCCCGTTCAAACCATTTTTCAACCATCGAAAATCTGATTCAAACATGTTTTTTACACCAGGAAATTGTTATAATTCATAGCATAACTCGATTTTGGGCCCATGATCGGATTTAAACAAATTTTTATAGCCCAATTAGCCAATGACAAAGGTCATTTTCATGAAAATATGGTTGTAAGAGGGCATGCCAAGCATATCTCCAGTTGCAGGCTTTTGCAGCCTTTTTACCTATTTCTCTACATGGCAGAACCAATGGCAAGAAGATTAGTTAAGCTTAGTAGCTAGAGATATCGCTTAGTGCTTGAATAAAATATCAAAAATACCCTCGCCTTATCTTCCAAAAGCATTGGCTGAACCTTAAGTTTAAAAGAGGCAATGTTGGCTTAACACATGAGCTTCTTCTAACTATTCCTAGCAATCCCCTAGCAATCTCTAGTCCCAAAGACTCTCCCAAAACACTATTCCATTACCTTTCACCTCAATCTTCTTCCATTCCCGTAGTTCCCCCAAACCACCTCTAGAAAACCTTTAAAAACTTAACTTTTCACACATTTGTATCCTCAAAACACCTTACCATCAACCATACTAGAAAACTTTATCCTTTCATCCTTTTCTGGCTAGATAATACCAAAAATAGGGAAGGGACTGAGCTTAAAGTCATTATTTTAGGAAAGGAGAAAAGTTTAAGTTTTTTTTTGGTATATTTTCTACCTTGTTTGATACATCTTTTGCTTTTTAATCTATATCATTTTAGTAAGCTTTTTATGCTGCCATGGGCATCTTAAGACTCTTATGCAATATTCTTGGTTTGGTTATGGTAATCTTAGGATCTTGATGACCATTTTGATACCTTGATGCTGTTTAGATATGCAAACATGACATGCTTCATTTTCATCATTATCATAGCCTCTTTCATGCATTTCTTACCATGTTCCTTTCATATTCACTATTCATCTTATATTTAAATGTTTATAACATGTATTGAGTATGCTCATGCATTTCCTTGTATTTTAAAGAGTCTCATGTCATAAAAATGTTGTTTTGACAAGTTTAGCATACTTTCCTCTACTTAAGCATGTTCATATCATTTTTATGCACCTTTTTTGCCATTTTCTTGCATTTTTGTCACACATTTCAAGGTTAAAATGTTTGCATGTTTAGTTCTTGTTCATCTTTGTGCATGTTGTGTTTTGTTCATGTCATTTCTATCAAGATGCATGCTTGTTTTTTAAAAATTTGATTTTTAAAAAAAATCCCCAAGTTAAGTTCATGCTGCCTACAATACATGGTGATTAGTATGTATTTAAGGTTTTTATCGTATTGGTTTTCCAATCTTATGGATACATTAAACATTTCATATCTAGATTCATGGTAAAATGAGGATAAAGATGCTGGTTTTCAAACAAAATCCCCTTTTTGGTAGAAAATATATACTAAGACTTGATCTTGAGTTTTAGCACCTCCATGCTGGCTTAGTCAATGAGTTGTTTCATCATCCCAAACTACTTTGAAACTATTAAGTGAACTCATGATGCCTATGTTAGTCTAGTCCCTATTTGATGGATGGTCAGATGTCCATAACTTAAATTTGATCCCTTAAAAAACCAAAAGTCAAATAGTCCCCCTATTTTGCTCTGGTAGCACTATAGTTTAAGTTTGAGAAATTATGTTTAAGATCATAAATAATTTTTCAAGAATTTTTTGATATTTTTCCCTTAAAGGGCATCAAAATACCTTTCCAATATGTGCCTTCAGATCATTTCGGATGAAAGGAATAGGATTTCTTAAACCTTTGCTGATCAAAAACCCTAGAATCAATAAAAAATTTTTTGTTTGGGTAATTTTGGCCCATCAAATGATTTTTGTTTGAACTTTTTGAATATTTTCCTAAAAAGTTTGCAAAATTCCCTTTCCAGAAAGGTATTGTTCATGATTTAATGATCCCGAATGAACCCAAAATGATTTTTCAAAGTTCTATGCATCTTTTCCCTTGCATATACTACTAGTGTCAAGATAAACCTAACTTCAAAAATTAATTTCGCCAAGAAAGTGATTTTCTAGGATTTTTGAAATATTGTTACATTACACCTGATCGAGTCATCTTTCAACAGTGCCTCATTCAACCCCTAAAGCCTTCAGATGAACTAAGAATAAATTCAGGATAGGAAATGACATGATGTTGTCCTATGTTTTTAACCCAATTCCTAAAATGCCATCATAGAGACATTCAAATGTCTTGAAATGCATCGACTTGTTCCCTTACTGTACAAACCTTTAGACTTGGATCAAGGCTTAAGAAAAAATATAATTGATACAAGTTTTCAGTTTTCTATTTTCAAAATCCTCTTTTAAAAAAATCTTTTCTTTTAAAGCATCAAAATTTGCATCTTTTGGGATACTAGAACCTTATTACTTCGAGGGGATACTTAAACCTTGTTTTTAACTCAACACTTAAATTTTCTTTTTAGATCCACATTTAAGATTCTTAATTATTCTATTAAAACATCAATAATTTTCATCCTTAGGGATATTTCAATCGCATTTTTTGAGGGGAAACTCCAATCATGCTTTCATTCCAAAATTTGAATTTCTTCCCTAATTAAAACTCTTTTTCAGTATACTTAAAACTTTTATCATAGGGGACGCTTCAACCTTGCCTACTGAGGGGATATTCCAACCCTTTTTTTTAATTTCATCTAAAATCTAAATTCTCTCATGGATATCTCGGGTCTGCCAATCAAAAGATTTTTTGGTCCCTCAAATTACCATTAAATCCAACTAAATTTTAAAGTTGTCATTTCAATTATTCTTCAATAATCGAAGACAATTATGAGATACATTTCAATCATCCCTCATTTTTATGTTCTTTTGTTTGCAATTATGGTTTATGATATTATTATATTCTTTCTCATCTTACTAATATATTTCCCTTTTGTAGTGACTACCATGCATTCATATTTAAAATTTGTTTCCCAATAAAATATACAAGGTCAATGTTTTATGTTGGTATTTCTCTAGTGCCTAACAAGGAATATCTGAATTTTTAAAAATTTAATCTAAAAATTATTTTCATAAAAAATTCTTATGCTTCTTATTACCGCCATGGTGCATAGGTGATGTCAAATTATCTTTGAAAACCTGTATTTACATTTTCCATAAAATTTCATGTATAAAAGGAGATTATATCTAAATAGTTACCAAATAGAACCATTTAAGCCAAAACTGGAGCGAGACATAGTAGGTACCATTTTTGGGCATCGTGAGGGTGCTAATCCTTCCCCATGTGTAACTAACTCCTGAGCCCAACCAATAAATTTCTAGACTTTGTAGACCTTGAAATCAATGTTTTGATTTTCGTAACTTGGAATATTGTTTTCAATATGCATTAATCCTGCCTAGCCTGAAAAGATTGATGGTGACACCAAGTTTATGGCCACTTCATGGTGGCTATTTGTTACTAGTTGGATGAGCAATTCGCCTGATGGTCTCTCTCCCTTTCATATTCCTATGCCTAATCCAAACACTAATCATGAGATAACTTACAGGCTTGACCACCACCAATATCGTACATTTTTAAGTTGGGCACGCTAATCCTTTTGGATCATTCGAAGTTTTAAAAATGGGGATGTGGCGACAGAGTTTTTAGCTTTTATGTAAGGATGAGTTACTTCATCAGATGAACACCATTCTTCATATTTGGCTTATTAGTCATTTTTAGCACGAAGTAAGGCAGATGTCATACAATTTCTTGCCCAACTTCGATCCTATCTCCAAGGTTTTTAAGAAGGAATAGCCCTAAGACAAGTCTAAGAAGCAGTGCGTCCAAAACTTTTAAATTTTAAGGGAAAAAGGTGACATAAAAATCTAATTAGCTTTCACAACAATCATATACCAATGCAAAGATTATAGATGTGCGTTGCTTATAGAATTATGGGAGAATACTAGCTACACACCTATCCTAGTTCCTACAATTCATCCTTTTCGTTCAAGAACTTAAGCAGTGAGACTTGGATTATAGCGAGCTTTACTATAGTCAAAAGTTTAACTAGCTTTCCATGCTTAAAGATAAGCCCATTGTATGGATAAGTGTTGGAGAGGAAATATTATGACTCTAGGATATGATTAGTGGAGAATCTATTGCATCAACGTTGCCTTACCCTTGTTTGTGTTGGAACATCACAAGTGTCAATTGATGAGTTTCCCTCTAAGATTGAACTGCTTAAGTGTGGGCTGAAATAAGAGAAGGCAATCTTTACAAAGGAAATCACATGTTTAGAAGAATAAAAAAGTCAATTAGGAAAAGGACCTCTATCTTTGGGATAGTGAAATAAACCGATCATCAAAGAGAAAAATCACTTTAAAAAAGATCATGATAGTTTGACAAAAAACTACATGGCACATAGCAAAGCAAGTAAATCTTAATGCCTTCATAAGTCATCAACAGAATGAGAGGTAAAATTGCTACCTTTCAAAAAAGTGTTGTATAAATGGAAAGAAAAGGCTAGGGTTAATAGGGAAAAGCTTGTTAGAACTGGTGCCCTTGTATCAAATTATTAAGTGAAAAATGCATGTCTAGAAGGTCAAGCCTAAGATTTGAAAGCAAACCAGTCGAGAATGAGGCTTTAACTCTTAGAATCCAAGATTTAGAGCATTCTTTACAATTCACAAGGCTTGGTTGACAAATTAGCAAGAACATCTAAGCAGTAGGAGCAAAAGTGGCTACAGATGGTTAATTAGGCATTCCAAATTATTAATACCACCACCATTTTACTAAATAGATTCAAGCAACCTAGTTAAAGGTTGAGTACATGACGGATGTAGCTTAATCCATGACATGTGACATCCTGCCCATTGGAGCCTATAAACAACAATTATGATATTTCTTGGAACATGTGATAAAGTAATGTAACCGTGTCAAACACTTCCAAATGTAATCATATGTAATTGGATATTTTGTTACTTTAATGAAAGATGCTATTAGTGAAGATGTTTCCCAATCCAATTATCCTTCTTACATTTTCATAACTCATCCAATTTTGTTATTGCTTTATTCTTTTATGTCTTTATTTTCATGACCACATACTCATCATCATCTCATTTAACATGCTCATGACACATCATAAAGGTCTAATCCAATAATAATCCAAAGTAAAGGTGCTCTAAAGCATGAAACCTATTGTTTGTCATTGGTATAACACTCATTATCACCAGAAAGACATGGAAAACAATCACCAAGCCCATATCAAATAAGTTGGGCTCATGTACAAGGAGCCTCAAGAGCAATTACTCTATAAGAATGAGGTAACTCTAAGCTTAGATTGATCAACTGCATAACGTGGCCTTAATTTTGCTCAGATTGATCAATTGATCAATCCCCTCAGATTGATCAACTTATTTAGAACTGATTTTTCTCAATGCTCAAATGCATAATATGGCCTTAATTTTGCTGAATAAATCTATGAGTTTGCATGGTAGCTGCATGAGGTGCATCCACCAAAACCCTATAATACCTTGCTTTTTTGCATTTTTTGTCTTCATATTCATATGGCTATATAAGCCAACTTTGGCTTACCTAAGAGAAATAGAGATAAAAGAAAAATCCTACTATACACAGATTCTTAATAGAAAACACTCACTTTCATGCATTCTCTCTATATTCTCCAACATAAAAACTAAAAGCCCTTTTTCATTCTCGTAGCTTTTTAAAACCATTGCTAAAAACCCTTCTAAGACCCTCTCTTCCTTTCATTTTTCCTCTAAACTCTTTTCCATCCATACCCTAACTAAAAAGTTCCATCATCATTTTTTTACTGCTCAACATCAAAATAAGAAAGAAGGTGAGTTTAAAGTTACTGCTCAAAGAAAAATGCTGAAGGTTGAAGCTTGAAGCTTTTGGCATATTATCTCTCTTTGTTCTACTTATTTTCTTATTTTTTAGCATTTACATCATTCTAGTGATCTTTTTATGTCACCATGACCCTTCTAAGATTCTCATGCATTATTATGGCCTTGGTTGTGGTAGTATTAGATTTTGATGATTCTCTTTATGCCTTGATGTTGCTTGGGTGGTCAAACATGCCATGCTTTATTTTCATGCTTTGTCCATTTTTAAACCTTCAACACATGCTTAAATCTTCACCCTAACATGTCTTGAGCATCTTCATGCATTTTCTTGCATCTTGGTAGGTTTTATGAAAAAAAAATCTCATCTTGAAAATTCCAGCATGTTTTCTTTTCATTAAAAATGTTCATACCATCACACATGACTTGATTCTATATGTCATTTGCAAGGCTAATGTTCTCATGCATCTTACTTTTCATCATCTTATATTTTAACCACCATTTCGTTGTATAAACATCATGTTTTTAATTTGAATGTGTCATCTATGTTCATCTTCATGCATGTACATGTTTGCTTGTTGACAGCAAAAATTTGATTTAGAAAAAACCTAAGTTAAATCTATGTTACCTCCAATAAATGGAGAATAAAATGGATTTAATGTATTCACAAAATTGGTCCTCCAATCTTAAGGATAAATCAAGTTTTCTATGTTTAAATCATGGTCAAATAAAGTTATCAATTTTGGTTTCCAAAATAAATAGCCTTGTGCTTATTTTAAAATGTTTGGGCCTTAATTTAGAGCTTAATGCCCTTATTTGTGGCAAGGTCAATAGGTTGTTTCATCATCCCAAACTAACTTGGGATTGTGGAATGAATTTGCAACACCCATTTCACCTATTGCTTTCTATCATTGATGTTTGGATCGAAAATATTGAAAAACTTCCTCATTTTTTCTCTGATAGCACTATGCCCAACATTAAAAAATTAATTTCGAGACTCAACACATTTTTTGAAATTTTTTGATATTTTTCCTTAAAAGAACATTAAATTACCTTTCTAATAATGTCTTGTTTATCCCTAAATCATTATGAAAAAGAGAGTTATGATTTTTTTTTCAACTTTTCACTCCATGGAACCCTTAAAATCGACAAATTGCATTCTGTTGGGCTATTTTGGCCCACCAGATGATTTTTTTAAAATTTTTTATATTTTTCCTAGAATGTTTATGAATTTTTTTTTGCAAAGGTATCATTTATGATTTAACAATACCAATTGAGTCTGGGATGATTTTTCGAAGTCCATTATATCCTTTCCCCTACACGTGCTACCAATATCAAAACAAACTCAATTTTAAAAATTAATTCTACTTAGAAAGCAATTTGCTAGAATTTTTTAAAATAATTTTACATTTAAACTTATCAGATTTACTTTCCAATGGTACCTAACCCTACACAAAAGACCTTTGAATTTACCCAAAATAAATTTGGGAAGGGAGATTGGGTGATGTTATCCCTTTTTTTAGAATTAAAATTAACCCAATTTCTTATACCACCTTTATTGAGACATTCCAACACCTCAAAGTGCACCCGATTGATCCCCCGTGGGTTCACATTATACAAGATAAACCCTCTAGGCTTGGATCAAAGTTTAAAAAATAAATAATAATAATTTTATTTAAATTCTTTGTTTATATTTTTAAAATACCTTTTTCACTAAAAAATATTCCTTTTCTCTATAAACATCAAAATTTTCATCAATAAGGATACTCCAACCCTTTTTCTCTAAAGGGATACTCTAACCTTGCTTTTCATTCAAAACTTAAATTTCTCATTGGTAAAAACCTTTTCAAAAACATAAAATTTTCACTTTTGAAGATACTCTAACCCTTTTTCTCTAAAGGGATATTCCAACCCTACTTTTCATTTAAAAATCTAATTTTTTTTCATTTACTGATCTTTTCGGGCTTTTTAATTTGACTTTTTTACTAAATGTAAAATTTTCCCCTTCGGGGATACTCTAACGCTACTTTTCAAAAGATGCTTTCACCCTAATTTTCATTTAAAATCTAAATTTCTCTTTCCAAAATCCTTCCAAAAGGGTTTTTGATCTAAACCTTTTTTTGAACCCATCCAAGTTATCACCATTAGGGATACTATAACCCTGTCGTCTGAAAAGATAATCTTACCATGCTTTTCAATCATAATCTAAAGATTTTCTCTTCCTGGACATCCTAATTCATTTTAATCAAAACCTGTTCTTAAGTTAGCTTTGAATCTAAACTCATCTTAAAGTTATTGCTCTAATTATTTTTCAATAATCAAAGATAATTACTGGATACATTTCGATCGTCCCTCTCTTTTCTTGTGTTATCATATATGAATTGTATATAATTTCTTCTTTTTAATCTATTTTTTCTTTATTTTAATTTGACAAGTTTAATTTTGATTATTACCACTGTTTAATATATCATATAAAATTAAAATTAAAAAAAATACTGAACTTGAAGAAGTTGATATATATATATATATATATTTGAACTGATTTTCATCACTTTGACTCTTATTTTTCTCAAAATATCCATATTGACATCTGTGTTCGACTTCATGATATTTGTATTCTTGGTTTGCCTTGCTAACATGTTTCCCTTTTATAATGACTATTGTGCATTCATATTTTCACATGTTTTTCAAAAAATTACAAGGCAATGTTCCATGTTGGTATCTCTCTAGTGCCTAAAATGGAATATCTAAATTTTCAAGATTTATTTCAAAGATGATTTCCATCAAAATCCTTAAGTTATCCATATCTTCAAGGCATATAGGTGATATAATTTTTTTAAAACCCTAATTTATTATTTACAAACTTTCATGCCTTAAAGGGGTTTATATCGAAATAATCATAAAGTAAAACTGATTAAACTAAAACAAAAGTGAAGTTTAGTTAGCGGGTGCTGATTTTGGGTGTCATGGGTGTGCTAATCATTCTCCATGCCTAACCAATTCCTAAACCCAACTGATGAATCTTTGGACCATGTAGACCTTGAAATTGATGTATTAAGTTTCATAACTTGAAACATTATTTTCAATAGGTATTCGATCATGCCTAGTCTAAAATGATCAGTGGTAACTCAAAATTTACCACCATCTTATGGTAGCCTTTCAAAACTAAGAGGGTAAGTGGTTCACCCGATGGTCTTTTTTCCCTCCATATTATGCCTAATTCAAATCTCAATTAAGGGATAACCCAAAGGCTCTGACCAATATAACCATTCACCATATTTTTTAAGTCACCTGCGCTCTCTTCGGATGACTAGGGAAAGGGGTGCATAGCAACAACTCCAAGGAAGATAGTGGTAGTGCAAATCTTAGAGGAATCCTAGTCCAACTAGGACTCTGTCCCATGCATGGCTATCTTAGCCATCCTACTTTAACTCAAACAACTATTGTCTTCCTCTCACTAAACCTCTGAAAATACATCAAATTTATAGAAACCCTTTCCTGCCATTAATATTGTAACAAGATCCAAGAAAAATGATAAGGCCAAGCTTTAAACACATCTAGTGCACATGTTTTAGCCTAAAATTGAAATGTTTTCAACTCTAATTTTAACCTGATACTTCTAACAAAGTATTATGAACACTTCATGATACTTCCAAGGTGGAAGAGAAGGAAAAAAATGTAGCAAGGGTTGCACAAAAGTTTAGCCACATCAAAACATTGAAATAGAGCCAGCCTAGCACTGATCGACACCAAATTGTCAACCGATAACTCTAATATCAATTTAATTAATAAATCATATTTTAACTAAATAAAATTGAATAATAAACATTAACTTGCTCGGTGTAGGAACATTAAATAAAATTGAATTAAAAAATTAATTTTTAAAATTTTAAATTTAGGAACGATTCAAGATAGCATCAAAACAACGAAATCTTTGATCAGTGTAGGCACGTAATTTCGTCTGAGTCTCGTTTCTAATGCTCTTGAATATCCGGGATCAAGAACTTATTGGCCATCCTCATTGAGACTGATATTTTTCAGATGAATAAGACATTTTCAAGACCTTTTTAGTCATAATTTATATAATCATAAGTTCACATGATAAAAAAGTTATATTCTGATCTCTAATTTTGAATATATAAGATAGATATTTAAGAAAAAGATCATTTTTTATCTTTTCTTGTGAAAATTTTGAAAATTTGTTTCTGCAAAAGATATCTCAATCAAAATTTTCATTTTTAAGTATTTTTAAAGAATTTTTCATTAAACTTGGAAGTTGATCATCGTATAATTATACCGATATATGTATAGTATTTATGCCAATGTACACCCCGAAAAATCATAAATATTCAAGGAAAAATATGTATTAGCATTTTCTACCATGAAGTGTTAAACTGTAAATTTTGTAAATTAATTTTGAATTTTGTAGTCTTACGAGTATCATACTCATGAATTTTACTTTTGGTTCTCGTTGATCTATTTTTAAAATTTTACAAGTTCATTTCCTTCACTTTGGAAATTAATGTTAAATAATATGTGGTCTTGAATTTGTTTTACTACAGTGTCAATGAAATTTCGTAATTTTTTTGGTATTGAAATACGAGTTTTTCTTTACTCGTAAAATTTTCAATGGAATACTCTCGAGTTTCAAACATAAAAATTCATCCAATATTATCATTTGATTCACATTCAATTAGTTTTGGAAAATTCATTTATTTTCATGAGTTTTGAATTTTTTCTTGAAATTTCTTGTTTTCAAAATACGGAGTTTTCTATTCCGTAAATGTTTTCAGGGTGATTTTTCTTGGTCTATGATTTTTAAAACTCATCAAATATTATTACTTGATCCACATTAATTCAATTTTCAAAAATTCATTCATTTTTATTTTTTTCTTGAAATCCTCCTTTTTTTGATACGAAGTTTTCTACCCGTAAATGTTTTCGGGGTGATTTTTCTTGGTTTATGATTTTTAAAATTCATCAAATATTATTATTTGATTCATATTAAATCAGTTTTCAGAAATTCATTCATTTTCATGAGTTTTGATTTTTTCTTGAAATCCCTCTGTTTTCGACATACGGAGTTTTCTACTCTGTAAATGTTTTTAGGGTGATTTTTCTTGGTTTATGATTTTTAAAATTCATCAAATATTATTATTTTATTCACCTTAACTTAGTTTTTAAAAATTCATTCATTTTCATGAGTTTTGATTTTTTTCTTAAAATTTCCCTATTTTCAAAAAGTCGAGTTTTCTATTCCATAAGTGTTTTCGGGGGAATTTTCTTCGGCTTAAAATTTTTAAAATTCATCTAATATTGTCATTTAACTCCCATTAAAATAGTTTTAAAAAATTTTAATTTATTTCATGGGTTTTGAATTTTTTTCATATATGTCAATTTTCCTACACTAATGCATTTAATGTAAAATTTTACGAGTTTTTAACTTCCAATCAGGATCTTTTGCACCACTTCATTTCTAAAATTTTGTCTATGATCAATTAACCTTAATTCCAATTTTATCTTGATTTTTAGAAATTTTATTTTACTTTTTCCAACTAGTTACATGCTAACTAGCTTGTTTTCTCATTCAATTATTTTCTAACCAAGTTCGTTACATCCCAATTACCCATTACATGAGCTAATCAACTTCATCATGAGCCTGATACTAGAGTGACTTAACAAGAGCATGGGCTTATGACACAACATTTATTATTTTCAACCTAACAAGCCATCTTCACATAAAAAAAAAAAAGATAAAAAAGAAAGAAGAAAAAAGAAATTAGGGGCCATTCAGCCACTCCAATTTAAGGCAGCAATATTGCCGCCCCTTCCTCTATAAAATGAGGATTTTTTTTCTTCATTGAAGGTTTTTTTGGCTAAAAAAAAGAGAGAGAGCTTGGAAGAAAAAAACACTTAGTTTTTCAAGATTTTCCTTAAGGTTTCACATTTGTCTTTTTTCTTCTTCATTTTGATTCATTTTCATCCTCATTCATAAGCCAAAATCATGTCAAGGCCCATGGATTCTCATCCATGTTGAAAGGCTAAACATGGTGGCTTAAATTTTTTTTTGTATTTTTAGTTATTTTTTAGTTAAATCTTGTATATATATATATACACTATTATTCTTGTTATTATGATTTTAATTTTGTTGTATTTATGTTCATGTTTCTTTCATGTTATTGTGATTTTGATATGTTGATTAGAATAATATTATATTTAGTTTATGATTTTACTTTGATTTAAGTTTGATGATAATTATTTATGCTTATTTCCATGGTTTTTATGTCAAAGCATGTATGTATTTCATGTCTTCATCTTGGCCAAATCTAATTGGAATTGTTCATGATCATTTTGTGCTTATTTTTATTTTGATTTCATAATTTTTAGATTATTTTGTAATATTAGTAAACATAGGGACTCAATTGTAAAATTTATAAAAGTTTTTTTTGACAATTTTTACTTGGTTGAAAGCTTTGTAAGCCATGAGATTTCTGATTTGGGTATTTGTAAACAATTTTTAAGAATTTCTAATACTTTATGGGTCATTTTGTAAATATTAGAAAGTTTAAGGACTAAATTGCAAAATATGAAAATTATATTTTGTGGCTAAAAGTGCTTGGTCGAACCTTCTTACATAGTGTTATCACGACATTTATGTTGATTCTTTGCTAGTTTAATGATTTTTTTTGTACTTTACCATATAAGGGTCAAAATGTAATTTTACAAAGTTTAGGGGTTACTTTGTAAATTGTAAAAAAATTTTGGGCAAGTTAGGTGGCCGAATCTTTGTTGATATATTGGCTACATTTTCATGCATAATTTCATATGATTTTTATAATTTTTAGGTTATTTTATTATGTAGGGACTAAAATGAAAGTTTAAAAAAGTGTAGGCACTACATAGCAAATTTTCATAATTAGGGGGCAAAATGTACATTTCATTAATTTTAATGATTTCTATTATTTCTATGGCCTTCCGTAGGGATATAAAAATTTTCAAAACTTTTCGTATTTGTTCGATCCTCCGAAGGATACGAAAAGCTTGATTACAAATTTTGCATTTCAAGTCAAACTTAAATTTTTAGCTTTTCCATTTAGACTAAATTCATATACTTTTCATCATTTTAGAGTCCATTAGGATACTGGGATACTTTCAAGTCGAAGGTATACCCTAGGGGTATTTTGGTAGTTTTTTTAAAATGAGCCCTAGATAGTAACTAGGATGCTTTTATGCCAAAGGTGCATATTTAGGATAGGTTCATCTAATTCTCATCATTTTTGTGTCGATTAGGGGTATCGAAATACTTTCATGTCAAAGGTATACCCTAGGGGCATTTTTGTAATTTTTTCATTGGGATGTTTTTATGCCAAAGGTGAATGTTTAGGATTCATTTAACCTTTTAAGGTCTTTTTAGTGTCCATTAGGGTACCATTATACTTTTCATGTTGAAGGTATACCCTAAAGGTATTTTGGTAATTTTTTTAAAATCGAGTCCTAGATAGTAATCAGGATGCTTTTATAACAAAGGTCCATATTTAGGATAGGTTCATCCAGTTTTTATCATTTTAGTGTCTATTAAGGGGTACCGGGATACTTTCATGTCGAAGGCATACCTAGAGGCATGTTCGTAATTTTTCTCATCGGATGCTTTTATGCCAAAGGTGATTGTTTAGGATTCATTTAGCCTTTTAAGGACTTTTTAGTGTCCATTAGGGTACCCAGATACTTTTCATGTCGAAGGTATACCTTAGGAGCATTTTGGTAATTTTCTAAAATTTAGTCCTAGATAGTAACCGGGATGCTTTGATGCCAAAGGTGCACATTTAGGATAGGTTCATCTAGTTTTTATCATTTTAGTGTCCATTAGAGGGTACCAGGGTACTTTTATGCCAAAGGCATACCTAGAGGCTTTTTCATAATTTTTCTCATCGGGATGCTTTTATGCCAAAGGTGAATGTTTAGGATTCATTTAGCCTTTTAAGGTCTTTTTAGTGTCCATTAGGGTACCGAGGTACTCTTCATGTCGAAAGTATACCCTAGGGGCATTTTGGTAATTTTTTTTAAAACAGGTCCTAGAAATAACGAGGATACTTTTATGCCAAAGGTGCATATTTAGGAAGGTTCATCCAGTTTTTATCATTCTAGTGTCCATTAAAGGGTACTGGGATACTTTCATGTCGAATGTATACCTAAAGGCATGTTCATAATTTTCTTCATCGGGATGCTTTTATGCCGAAGGTGAATGTTTATGGTTCATTTAGCCTTTTAAGGTCTTTTTAGTGTCCATTAGGGTAACGGTATACTTTTCATGTCAAAGGTATACCCTAGGGGCATTTTGGTAATTTTACTAAAATCAAGTCCTAGATAGTAACTAGGATGGTTTTATGCCAATGGTGCACATTTAGGATAGGTTCATTTTATCATTTTAGTGTCAATTGGGGGTTACCAGAATACTTTCACGTCGAAGGTATACCCTATAGGCGTTTTGGTAATTTCGCTAGAACCAAGTCCTATGTGATTACAAGAATATTTTATTGTCTAAGGAACACATCAGGAATAGGTGCATCATTTTAGATTGTTATTGAGTTTTAAGAAGTTTTATAATATTTTCAATAAAGTATAAATTTTCTATTAGGAAATTAAGGCAATGTCTTCAATTTAAAATAATACGTAGAATTTCTCCCAAAATATGAAAGAGGTTCTACGGATTATTTTAATTTTGAGATATCCTTTTCAAAATGGAAGTCAGGATTTTTATAAATTTTAAAAAAAATAACAATAAAAACTTTCGCATTCCTCTGCCCCTCCATCGGGGTGCAAAAGATTTTTTTAGTTTTGAAACCTTTTGCGTTTCTTTGGTTTTCTGTTGGGATACAAAAGAGAATGATAAAAAGCTTTCAAGTTCCATTGGTCTTCCGATGGAGTACGAAAGAGATTTTGATTTCCAAAATTTTGAAAACTCGATATTCCTAATATGGAATAATAAATCCATCTTAAAAAATTTATTATTTATGGAATCTTTAATTAAATGCCATATGTTGAAATCGAATAAAAATTAAAATTCAAGTTAACATGTAATTAATAAGGTACCGATTTTCGGGCACCATAAGAGGGTTGATCCTTACTTATGATTGTAACCAACTCCTGAACCTTTTTATATGACCCTGGTATGATTATGCGCCTTGGAGTTTGTATTTTAGGGTTTCATAACATTTGAAATGCAAACTCCAATAGGTGACCAATCTCACTTAACCCAAATAGATTGGTGGTGACTCTAAATAAATAGTAATTTTGTAATGACTATTTAAGGTTAAGTCGAGTAAGCGATTCATCTCGACCACCCAGTCCCCAAAAATAAAAAGATGTCAATAATGATATGGCCTATACAAATAAGAGAATATAAAATAATAATAAATTTAATAAATATAGAAGCGAAGGCCATTTAAGTCGGGCTTGGTTAGGATTCGCATCTGGACCACGTTGCGATAATTGGTAACAACTAAGACGTAAGATTAATCAAATCGATGCAAAGAGGCTCTTAATACCACTTGTAACAAGTCTCAGAATAGCAAATAATTAGATTACAAAAATTTTATAAAAATATCTTAAAACATAGCAGCGGAAACATAACAACAAAGATAATTTGATGCTCTCTAAATAAGATCATCTTGCATGATTTTGATCAACTTTTAAGATCAAGAAACCTAAAAATCTAATAAAGATTCAAACATACCTCAATATTGAAAAGACTTTTAGCGATCCATGACCTAATTATGGAAAAACATCGAGCCTAGTATAGGCACCATATTTTGTTTGGGCCTATATTTAAAGTAACAGAAGTCATCGTTTGAGGTACCATTAAGGTCATTTAAATAAACATGAGTCAAGTTCTCACCATTCTTAGCTAAGGTAAAGAGTTAAGTTGTACGCCATTCAAATTCCAAGATTTTGCTAGTTGTGTTGATGCCAAAGATATTTGTATTGATACAAAGTTTTATCAAAGTTAAAATCATGATTCTGGCTATTAATGCAGGGAAGTATGTACCGATACAACAAGCTTGGCATCAATACAAGCTTATTGGTATCGAGACATTATGTTTTTTATTAATTCCAAATTCAAAGTATTGATACACTTTGGGCTTTTTTTCTCAATGTATCAATATATAAGGCTATTTTGGTGTAATTCAAGATATTTTTCCTTCCTTCATGGCATGACATCAAAACTCAAATTTAGTCATGTCATTGGCCCAAAAAGACATCCAACACTAAACATAACTTCAAACAAATCATGTGGATTTAATTTTTGGGCTCTAAACATTGTATTAACACATTTTAGTAACCCTATTAACCTTGACAATAGGGTATTTCAAGAGAAAATCTAGTTTTATAAAGGATAAACTTGAGATTACTCATCCGATTAGTTGATGCATGGCTTTTTTTGCCTATAAGAATCAAGATTGATTAATCAAATGCTGCAAGGTTTCACCTTGGTATAATGAGTCATCATATTGTACATGCCAAAAGTCCTATATGCCTTCATTGCTAGGTCATCTTAGTAGCTAAAATTATCCACTATATAATCAAATTTTTGTTCAGCTGAAGGGGGAACGTTTTTGATGTCAGCGACCAAAAAAACCCTCAAGCTTTCCCTAAAACTCTATTCCCGTAGCTCCCTTTCCACCCTTCTAGAAACCTATACGAAACCCCTCATTTCCCTAATCTATACCCTGAAAACTATTCTTCATAGCCACTGTAACCCAAAATCCTTTTTAAAATTCTTTTCTTGCTAATCGATACAAAAAAAAGGAAAAATGTGAGCTAGAAGTTGTTGGAGTGCTGTTTAAGGATATAATTAGCTTTTGTTAGGGTATATTTTATATATTATCTTTTTCCTATTTTTTGTTTTTCTTTATCATCATTTTAATGAACCACCATGTTTTCATGACCCTAGAAAGGCTTACATGCATTTTATGGCTTTGTTTGTGTTAACTTTAGGACTTTAATGGCTTTCTTGGTGCTTTAATAATGTTTTGATAAACTAGAATGCCATATGTCTTATTGACTTTAAGATAGCCCCTGCTCTTGCATTCTTGCTATGTTTTTCTTTATCTTAACATGTTCATTTCATGTATGAATCCTTAGCCTAGCATATTTTGATCTTTATCATGCCTTAGGATGCATTTTTAATATGATTTCTTTATAAAGCACATGGATAGTTTGCTATTTTGAGTGATTGTTGATGTTTGATATCTTCACTTAGTTTGCTTCATTATATGCTTATTGAAATGCCACTATGACGCTTGATGGGGATTAGCATGTATTTAACGTTTTCAATATATTGGTTTTCCAATCTTAAGTATATATTAAACACAAATGTTTGGAATCATGGCCTCATTAGGCCAAATAAATTATTTTTTAATCCAAAACCAAAAAAGCTTTCAACTATTTAGTTTAAGCCTTGTTTTGAGCCTATCATCACTATTGGTGTGGATAGTAGACAGTTAAGTGGCCTACTCTACAGAAGCTAGATTGTTTTATTATTTCACTACCATAGACCTAAGTGATTCGACATTCGTACGTCTAACGGCTTAGCACATGACCATAAAAGCCTTAACATGGTTTAGCTCATGACCATAAAAGCCCTAACTTGAAAAAACGATTATTTTGGTATTGGCAGCATAATAATCCTTATTTGAAAAATCATTTTTGCACTCAAAATGATTTTTTAGGAATTTTCTAACAGCTTTCTTGGGAAAGGTTTCAAATTAGCTTTACAACAATAACTCGTATGCCAATAATCATTTCATATATGGAAATTATGAATTTTCAAATCTTTGTTGGCTGTAACCCCTGGAATTAGAATGATTTTTTCTAGATTTTTTTTAAATCATTTTTCTTGTAAGGTTTGCAAAACTCCCTCTTGAAAATGTTATTTAACAATTCTAAATGATTCTAAGATGAATTTTCAAAGTTTATTGCTCCCTTTTTCTAACACTTGCTGTTAATGCTAACTTAAACTCGATTTCAAAAATTAATTCCACCTAAAAAGTGATTTTCTAGGATTTTTAGAATATTTTTACATTAAGCATTATCAAGCTACTTTTCCAGTGTTCCACTAGAAACCATCAAATCAGACTAAAATAATTCAGGAAAATGGATAACGTGATGATGTTCTCTATTTCTACTGAATTTGAGAAAATTCACTTGGATTTTCATAACCCATATTTTCTAGTCATTTAAATGACTCGAAATATATTCAATTGCTTTCCCCATGGTGTCATAAGTTACAACATAGGTCTTTTTAGGCTTGTATCAAAACCTAAAAAAATTTTCAAATTTAATTTCCCTTTTCTTTTTTAAAAAATTGACCTTTCATTTTAAAAACTTGTTTTTTCAAAAAATATATATCTCAAAAATTTTAATTGTCAAAAACCACTGCAAATATTTCAACCATGTTTTCTCTGAAAGGATACTTTAACCCTGCATTTTTTAGGGGATTCTCTAACTTCCTCTTCAAGAATACATTTAAAATCTAAGATTTCTCCTCCCAAGCATCTTCGGACCCTTTATCAACCTTTTTATGCTTAAGATGGCCATCGAAATCAAACACGTATCAAAATTGTCAATTTGGTTATTCTTTAATAACAAAGATCAATTACTAGATACATCCTAACTACCCCTCCTTTTTGTTTTAATGTATTCATATTTAATGCAACTTTTATTATATTCCTTCATGTCCTATGAACTCTTTTCTCTTCTTGATGATGATCTACATTCATGGTTTAAAAAAAATCAAATTTCATTAAAACTCGAGGCAATATTTTATGTCGGTATCCCTTTAGTGCTTAACATAGATGTCCTTTTTTAAATCAATCTAGACCTTACTTTTATTGAATCCTTTATGTTATTTTCTTTCAAGTTAAACGTCTATCATAAAAACCTAAAGCCAATATTTAAAATTTTGCATTAATAAGAAGGGATTACACATGAATAATGATTGTATGAAAAACTAAGAAAAATTAGAACTTTGATAATCTATGGCTAGATCGTGCCATTTTTGGCATTGTAGGGGTGCTAATCCTTTCTTACGCATAATTAACTCCCCAACCTTTTTAAATGAACTCCAATACACATAGTCCATGAAATTGGTGTTTCAAGTTTTGTAACTCAAAATTATCGATTTTAATAGGCATTCGATCATTCCTAGCCTAAAATGATAAATGGTGACTCTAAGTTATGATCATCTTGAAATAACCATCTGAGACTAGTTGGATGAGCGATTTGTTTGATGGTCTTCCCCTAGACATTCACTCTATCATGCCTAATTCAAATCCCAATCAAGGATGATCCAAAGGTGAGCTCCTTCCCCTTTTTTTTTTTGTCATAGCACGCCATGCAAAAAAAGAGGCACGTCATGATAGCTTGGTGACTATGCTGGAGAATTGATTTTAAGAGTTAGGCTCCTAACTAGCTAAACTTTATTAGGATTCTTGCTTTTCCTTAATTTTAGTTATTATTTATTTGTAATTCCTTTTCTTTATCTTTTTTGTACATGACATTTATTTGCCATTACTTTTTGTGTTTTTGTGTTTCTTGTAATTGCTAGAGTTTCTTCTTACTCAAAAAAATGAATACAATAATTTTGGTATAATGGTAATAAAAAATGAAGAAAAAGGTTTGATCATTTCCTCGACACACGCTGTGCACTTACATTTGCACTAAACTCTCAACTGTTTATTTTTTAGAGAGAGAATAACACTTTACTAGGTGAAAGTGAGCTAATTATCCTTTTTGGTATCTCTCTTTTACCCATAGGCTAGCAATATCCTCCAAAGTGTAAAGTACCTATGCTTCTATGATATTCTTTTTATCTGTATGGGCAAAGCAAAATATATCCACCCGAATCAAACCTATTTTTTGCCAGGCATATATCAGGCAATAATCTAAGTGCTTTGGCTATCTCTATTGGATGGAGGAATGATTTAGGAACATTTTAAAGTCAACTCAACCCCATATGTCAGCCATAGGAGCCAAACCATCTGAGGCCATACTAAATTGTTGTTGATCAACCCAAAGAATAAAACACTCCATGAACACTTCTTACCTTTACTCTTTTTTATCATTTATTTGTTGCATAGATGATGATAAATGAACATCATCACCAAGGCCTTCTCTCCTGCCTTGAATTATGTCATCTACTATAATAATACTATTGGCACATATCGCTATGTTGTTTGACCAATGGCTAACACCTTTTTTCCTTGCATAAGGGATGAAATTCAGATGTTGTCACTAAACATCCCTTTTAAGGCTAGTATCGCATCCAAAGGAACTAAAGCTTCTTGGGTTAGTTGTTATGTTGCCTAACCAATGGCTTGGAGCTCATCAATTATTAGATGATGATAAGCAAGTACCTTATGTCCTTAAAGGCATTATGCTATCTCTAGTGTAGACACTTAATTTCGTCCGATCTCTTTTTCGATAATCTTGAATATCTGAGACCGAGAACATAATGGCCATTCTTATTGGGAATAATCCTTTGCTTATGAACAAAACCTTTTTGGTCATAATTTAAACAGTCGTAAGTTCACGTAACAAAAA
>JBBYHM010109748.1:23486-37570 GCA_038381775.1 Adansonia rubrostipa | reverse complement strand
AGTTTAAAGAAAGAATAAATCATCAAGCTCAAAGGGGATCGCAAAAGGAATAATTTTCTATATTTGCGAAAGAATAGAGAAAGGTGGCCATTTGTCATTTCAAACAAAGCCATTTGAAGTTTTCTAAGGCCAAAAGTGGACTCCAATGCGCTGATTCTTGCCTCTACATGATCATCCATGTCTTGATCCTTGAAAATACAATAAATGGAACAATTTTAGTATAGTGAAAAAATTATCAATGCATGAGCATATAAAAATGTGAACTTTGCAGATGTAAAAATAAATGCATGAATGAATTTATAAGTTTGCATGGGATACGAATGTCATGCCAAAAATTAAGAAAAATCCTTCATAATATAAAAAATTAATGGGAGAAATAAATAAAAGTAAAATGTATCATAGTAACACAGCATACACTTATTAATATACAAAAAAATCAACTTATAAGAGTAGAAGGTTAGAGGCATTCCCCCGTATGTACCCAATTTGGTAACTTCTAAGATCGTATATGGCTCTAACTGGTGAAGCCCCTATGTTTTATTACATGATGTTTGGCTTAGACATCTAAATAGATTTTCCAATTACTCTTCAAGTCCTAAAAGATTTGACAAGGTTCCCTAATCCTTACCCATCATGTGTCTAAGTCAGAAAAGGTTTAATTCGAATGGGAATATCTTCCATGCCCGCACTGAAACTAACACCTTAGGCAGGTATAGGAATTTACACCCGGTAAACTTTACATTGGCCCAATAGAGGCTAACAACCCAAACAGCAATGCTATTTCACCCCCTTCTAAAATATTGGGTTACCTATGCCCCATCCATAGACTTGAAGGATAATTTGATGCATATGCTTTTCGACAGGCATGTTTGGGGAAACAACTTACCTTTTGTGACTTGACTCTTTTAAACAATAATAAACTCCTATCCTAAACTCCCCCTAAAAATAATGTTGCAAAAGAAATAAAAAGGCTAGTGAAAAATATGATGAATAGATATTGGAATTTCCTTATAAGTCAAAAATATAATAAATTTGTTTTTGAAAGATACCAAGAATTGTAGTTAAATATCAGTTAAAACTGAATTAATCAAATCATTTAACACATGATTAATTTTAGACCTAACTCTTTAACCTCTCTCCAATGGAGTCACCAAACCATCGCAACATGGCCTAGATACTAATCCTAACCAATCTGACTTAAAATAATGGATGTACCCCTTGTTTCTATATATATATATATATATATCATTATTATTTTATTTTTAGAGGCCCATATCATCATTAATACTATTTTTATTTTTCATGTTTATGGGCTGAGATATCAAGATGAATAACTCATTTGACTTAACTTTAAATAATCATTACAAAATGACCATTTACTTTAGGGTTACCAGCAATCTATTTGGCTAGGTGAGATTGATCACCAATAGAATTCGTATTTTGAGGGTTACGAAACCCTTAAAAACAAACTCTAAGGCCCACGATTATATCAGAGATCATATAAAAGGATCCAAATGTCGGTTAAAACACAAATAAGGATTGACCCTCTCGTGATGCCCGAAAATTGGCACCTTATTAACGCTGTGTTAACTTAAATTCTTATTTTTATTTGATTTTAATATTCGATATTTAATTATATTTCCTATATTAAAAATTTCATAAAATAAATTTATTTTTCATATAAGAAAATCAGGTTTTTAATATTTTTTAAATCAAGACATCTTTTGCATCCATCGGAGAACCAAAAAAATATGAAGGTTTTTATCATTCTCTTTCATACCTTGTTGGAAAACCGATGGAATACAAAAGGTTTTAAAAAATCAAAATATCTTTTATACCTACTAGAGAGTCAGAGGAATGCAAAAGGATTTATTTTATGAAAATTAAAAAAATCCTGATTTTAATTTTTCATTTATTTTTTTATTTTTTAAAGGATATCTCATTATTAAAATAATTTGAGAATCTCTCTCATATTTTGGGAGAAATTCCACATATTATTTTAACTTCGAAAACATTACCTTAATTTAAAATTTTCAAATTTATTTAAGTAATAATATAAAATTCCTTAAGACCTCATTTAAACAAACATACTAAACTTGACTCTAAGGATCTTAATTTGGTTGGTTTGACTAGTATGTCCCCTAAAGTACACCTTTGACCTAAAAGTATCCTAGTAACCCTAATGAACTTGATAACTTCATAAAATGGTGAATCTATCCCTATTATGCACCTTCGACATAGAAGTATCTTGGTCGTTATAAAAGACTTGATTCTAATGTAAATTACTAAAATACACCCTAAGGTGTACCTTCAATATATAAGTATCTCGGTACCTAAAAGATTCTATAACTTTATAGACAAATGAACCTATTCCTACTATACACTTTCGACATAAAAGTATCTCGATGATCACATAGGACTTGGTTTTAATATAAATTATTAAAATGTCCCTAAGGTTTACCTTTGACATAAAAGTACCCCGGTAAACCTAAAGGATTTGACAACTTTATAAAAGGTTAAATCTATCCCTATTATGCACCTTCAACATATAAATATCTCAGTTATCATGAAAGACTTAGTTCTAAAATAATTACTAATATGCCTCTAAAGTATATTTTCGACGTGAAAGTATCTCGATAACTTAGAGGACTTGATAGTGATATAAAATGATAAGTATACCCTCCACGGGTAACTAGGACATCAAAAGTGACCTAAAATGTGAAAATTATTAATAGGTCCTTAAACTTTTCAAAATTACATTTCATACCCCCATTAGAATACAAGAGGTATACCAAAGGTTTTAATATTTTCTACACCCCTCTAGAAGACCAGAGGAATGCTATAAATATTCCAAAATTAGACATTTTATATGAGAAAAGGTGATTTTGACGTTAAACAGAAGGTTTTCTTAATGGACTCTTAACTTTGCAAACTTTGCAATTTAGTCCTCACATATATAAACTCGTAATTAAATACACAATACATCACAAACATTTATGGAAATCATGTCAAGAATCATAAGAAGCATTTGACCAACTACTTATGGCCTTGGAGCAATTTTTTAAGTTTTTTTAGGTTTTGCTAATTAATCCCTAAAAATTTTAAAATTGCAAAAAATGTGCCAAAATAGTTAAAAATATATAAAACACATTCAAAGATGTTAAATATGCATTAAAGACACCCTAAAGGTCTACAAATGGCTTGGCCAAGCATGGACAGCCTTGAAACAATTTTTTTATTTTTGCAATGTAGTCCCTAGTCCTTATATGAAATAAAACACAAAATCAAATCTTAAAATATCCAAATCAACATGGAACACTTACCAAAAATTACATAATCAATTCAAGCAGGAATCTATGGCCTTGGAAGAAAATTTTTTTAATGTTGCAAATAAGTCCCTAAATTTTCTAAAGTTACAAAATAGCTTCAAAGTTATGAAATATGCATGAAACGTAGTTATGTACATTGGAATAATCATGAAAGCAGCTTTAAAGGTCATACGCCATGTTCAGTCAAACATATATGGCATAGAAAAACTTTTGTAATATTTTGCAATTTAGTCCTTATATTTTTTGTAATTACAAAATAACTTGAAAAAATCATAACATCATAAATCATCCATGTTAGGTTCGGCCAAGCATGGAAATACCTTTCCAAGGCCTTTAAAAATTTGGGAAAATTATTTTTAAGCCTTTACAACTTTAAAACATTACAAAATAATTCCTAAATATCAAGAAAAATTTTAAAAAATAAAGTGAATCAAAAACCTATACCATTCAGCCAAGCTTATATCACCAAGAAAATTTTATTTTTCCATATAAACATATATATATATATATATATATATATATATCCAAGTTTCTAACAAGCTTAAGTCATAACCAATTTACCAAAAATCATAAAAAACCAACATATATAAGCTTACTTTATTAAGTAATTACATAAAAATATCAAGTAAAATAACATGATTAAGAGCATATCTGCAAGATAAAAGAAACAACACATTAATAACAACATAAAAATCCAAAATAAAAATTAATTTATTAACAAAAATACAACAAAAATTACTAAATACATAAAATTGTTCATAGCTTTCAACACTTAACCTTTCAACATGGAACAAAATCCATGAGCACAAGTGATCATCAAGCTCACAAAAAGGATGAAATATAATGGAAGTGAACAAAATCCCAAGTTCTCCAAATGAATTTACCTTGAAAGCTGGAAAAACTTGAAAAAAAAAAACATTAGTAATTTAGTGAATTTTTAGCATTTTTGGCTTATGGAAGCCATCCTTTATTTTCATGAAAGCTTTCCCCTTTTTTTCATGAGGGTGGATCGGTCAAGCTTAAAAAAATGCCTTGGCCGAATCCTTCTTGAATTTTCTATCACATTTTTTTTTATTTTTTTCATTATTAATTTTTTTATTTTAATTAGATTTAAATTAATTATTTTTGTCATTTTGTATGTTGCATGGCATCATTATCTAGAGACATGAAAGAGAAAAAATCTAATTTCAATAAGAAAATTATAGGGACTAAATTGTTAAAAATTAAAAATTATGTATTCAAAGAATAAAATCTTGCATAACAAATGTAATTAAAAATTTAATCAAAATAAAATTCTTGTACTTGTTAGAAAACAAAAATGGGCTCATTAGGCTTGTCGAAAAGTTAATGGCTTATCGGGCCCATTAGAAAAATTAACGGGTTTTAAAGCCCAGGAAATGGAAAAAATAAATTTTGGCCCCATTAAAAATAAAATTAAAATTTTTTATATGAAAATTCAAAAATAAATTTTTGAAAAATTTTATGTGTAAGAGAAAGGCAATTAAAAAGTTCAAATTGATAAAATTTTACAAGAAAAACTTTTATAGAAGAAAATTATTATTTGAAAAAAATACAAAACTCATAAAATAAATTAAATTTTTAAAAGCTGATTTAATATGAATTTAATGAAAATATTTGAAGAATTTTAAAAATTATAAATTTAAAAAAAACCTACCAAAAAAATTTACAGAGTAGAAAACTCCTTATTTTAGAAATGAAAAAAATTCAAAAATATGTTCAATGTTTATAAAAAATGAATTAATTCAACACATAAATAAAGATATTAATTTATGAAAATAATTAAGGAGGAAAAACTTAAAATTCGAAATAAATACTTAAAAAATTATCATGACTATGATACTTGCGGTAATGTGAAAATTTTAAATTTAAGTCCCAAAATTAAAAATTTGACACTTTGTAGTATAAAATGCCAATATAGATTTTTCTTTTAATATTCAAAATTTTCAAATTAAGTATCAGCATAAATACCACATAGGTATCAATAAAAATATACGATAATTAATTTTCTAAATTTTGCAAAAAATTCTCAAAAAGTTTTTAAAAATATGACCGTGATATCATCTACAAAAATGAACTTCAAATTTTCACAAGTATAAAGTTAAAAATTAATTATTTTACCTTGATATTTGTCTTTGTTACCTGAGACTTGTTCTCTATGACCTTAAAATGGTGATTTTTCTGTCACATGCAAATGCAGTCATTTAGGCATGACTGAAGAGGTTATGAAAATGTCTAGCCCACTTGGAGGAATCAATCTTCATCAGGCGTTTGCTAAGTTCTAGGTCTCAAATATGGGTCCGGACAAAATAGGCGTCAACACTCTTCCATCCCGATCTCAAATCATTCTAGCTTGGTTTAGGTCATTTTGGCTGGCCACCGATTGAGTTTGGCTAGTGGAGTCGAGTTCGACATTGGTAGGTCAGATGGCCTGAAACCCTAATCTAATGTGAGATTAGACCTATTTTAAGGGATTTCTTGCCTGGTTTCAAGCTAATTCAGCCTACCAATGCCAGATCTAGCCTTCATTAGTCAAACTCAATCGGTGGTTGGTTGAAAACAAGTTAAACTAGGCTAAAAAGAAATATTAAGGAAGGAAAAAAAGAAAAAAAAGAAAAAAATTAATAAATAGTTTTAAAAATTAAAATAATAAAATAATTTAATTTCATATTTTAGTTTTTTGTATTTTAAAAATAATTTTTAAAATATTTTTTGATATTATAAATTTTAGAAGTAATTTTGAAATTTTGTATTTTAAAACTAATTTTAGTTCAATATTTTAATTTTATAGATTTTAAAATATTTTTTAATTTTGTTTAGAAATATATATTAATTTTTTTAAAAATAAAATTTAAAAATTTTTATATTTAGAATATATTTTAAAATATAATTTTAAATATTTTTATATCTTTAAAATAATTACATCATTTATTCTTGATTATCAAAAATTTTTATATTTCCAAAGCAATGAAGTTGCTAATAAACCTAGTAATATTAATTTGTAAGAGTTCTTTACCCTTGGAATATTTTTTATGCACTCAACTATCAAAGTATGGTTATATATGAAACTAGTTATCCTTTTTACCTAACACTTTCTCTAACATTTTGTTATGACTAATTTCTTCTAGATTTAGGTTCAAATAATGAGCAGAACATGCGATCTAATATAAGTGCTTTTTGTTTTGCATCAATATATTATTGCCACTTTAACAGCTGTTTCATTATTTGTAAAAACTTAAGCAATAAAATTTTTTTATTGATTTTTTTTCCACCATTTTATCCTTTAAACCAAGATAATACTTAACATTGCTTATTAGCATCCATGGATTTTCTAAAAAATAATACTCTTGGAACTATAAAAATTATATGTTGATTAGTAGTTTGTTTTTCATCCTTCACACTTAATGGTTAGCCATTTCTTCCTTTAAGAAGAAAAACCTTTAATCAAATTTTCAACTTTCACTGCAACTTAAAATACCATTTGTAGAAATGGTAACTAAACAATTCTTGCAGATAATTTTCATACAAGATCAATTTTAACATTGACTTTTCCTAACTTAGCTTTTGCGTTTCAAATAGTTTGCAATAAGTTTGATCATTTTGAACTTTTTTATCTTTGAAGAATAAGATATATGTTAGTTATCATAAAAATAAAAAATAACGTAACAATGTCGACTATGTTTAGAATTACTGCCTTTAATTTTTTTTAAATTGCATTATGACCTATTTATACTCTTCAACATTACTTTTCCTCCCATTTAGCTTAAAATCTTATACTTTCAACAATCATTTCTTCATCATCATCAATAACATTGTCTCCATGGTCTCTTAATTTTGTTACTTCTTTTAACTAATCTCTCATTCTCTGATTCATAGCTTTTTATTATGAAATTCTTTAAATTGATGGCTATCTTTTCTTACTTTTGTTGAGACATGATGCTATATTCTCCTTTTTTTACAACCAAGTGTTCTTTTAATTATGCTATTCTTCTTTTGATAACTTTATTACAAAATTTGCATCTACAATGAATATGGCTATTTTCAACAATTTCCATACACTTCCAACCAAAATCATCTTCAAAAAAAGAACACACCACTTGGTAAAGACTTTGGTTGGGCGATGAGGATAATCATAATCATATTAGAGGCAAAATTTGTAGTTAAATTAACTAAAGGAAGAATACCATGATTGAATGAACATTTGGTTTAAAAAAAAGAAGTTAACACATCGTCAAAATGTCAAAAAAATATTGCCTAATGGCTTAAAGAATTTCACAATGAAAAAGTTAAACATTGGGAGAGAGATGAATTAGAGAAAAAAAATAAGATTTGGAGACCGTAAAGATTATGAAGATAGTGTTGATAATGATAATGATAAATTAATTACTGTAAAACGTGAAAGTACAAGATCTGAAGTTAAATGAAAGGAACATCAACGTCAACAAAATGACTTAGTCAAGATGCATTTTATGAAAATAGAGGTAGTAGTTTTAGATCACAGGTAAAAGCTAACGTTTTTTTATGGATTTAGAAAATCATTTAGTGTTTGCACTTGTGAAAGAAGTGGGATTAGATATCAATAGATTAATTTTATCTCTCCTGAAACTAGATTAGTTAATATGAATCTTTTTTTTTAAAATATCAAAATGTTCAAAATAATCAAAATTTACTGTAAGCTTTTTAAAAGAGTTGGAAAGCTATGACAGGAAAAGTAATATCAAAATTAATCTTACATGAGACTTTACTAGCATGAACTGCTGAGTCACCATTTCTACAATCTTTACTTCAAGTTGTAACTAAAATTAAAAAATCAAATAAAGGCCCTACCATAAGGTAACATAAGTGCTTTTGGATGAGGAAGACAAAGAGAAACACCAATATAAGAAGACAAAAGAGTGACTATTACGTGTAAAAAGTGGACAAAGATTATAAATCACCATATCATTAATTTCTTGATTTATAGTACTATACTTTCAAAAAAATCAATTAATGCTAGCAATTTTCACTATTAAAATGTTGAGTATTATTTTGGTTTAATAGACAAAATGGTGGATAAAATCGATGAAGAATTTTGTTTAAGTGGTTATAAATGATGAAATAGCCATAATAGTTGACAATTCTATGTTAATACAAAAATAAAAACATTGATACTATGTAACGCATTCTTCTAATTGTTTAGTTCTTGTTTTTAAGGAAATTAGCAATCAAGAAAAAAAGTGTGAAAAGGGTGTTAAATGAGATGAAAAAATGTAACTAGTTTTATACACAAATACTTGAATAATTGATTATATAAAAAAAATTACCAAGTATAAAGAACTCTTATAACCTAGTATCACTAAGTTTGTTACTAGTTGCTTTAGAAAGCTTTATTAGAAATAAACAAGCATTAAATGAAATGGTTACATTTCCAAAATAGAAAAGGTCAAAGCATGCAAAAAATCGATTCGATTAGATATGATGTAAGTCGTCACCTCTAATGAGCATTGGAAGAAAAAACTATTGAGATTTAAAATGTATAAAAATTATTGCTTAAAGTATTAAGAATGTGTAATAACCAAAAAAAAAAAAAAAACAACTAAGAATTTTATCTATAAAGCTATGAATAGAGAAAAGTTTACAATTAAAAAATAATTTTCACTATTATCAGAGATATTATAAAAGATGAAGTTATCAATTTAATAATGATTTGCATTTGAATTGTATGTTGTAAACTTTCAAATATTTTAAATAGTAAAGTAATCTATCTAAATACTTACTATAATATTAATTTATTATATAAGATATTTCTAAGATCTATAATTTCACTATGGAAATAATTCCTTAAGTCATGTGATTCATGAAATTATAGAAGGATTAGATGTGTTACACAGAAGCTAGAGCCTAGCTTCAATAATCGAATTTTGGAAATGAATCAAGTATATATTTATATACTTTAATTCTTAAAGAAATTTATAAATTATCATATTTTTTATATAATTACAAAATTTATTATTTTAGTTGTTGCTATATTGAGATAAAATGGATGCTTATGATGCGTTATTAGGTTAAGTAGCAATTCCAAAAACTAATCTTAGTAAAAAAGAATTTGACAGTTATAATTATATACATAATAAGGATATGTTTGATAATTTACAAATTGAATTGTTTTTCAAGTAGCTAAGTGGTGGATTTATTATGAAAGTTGGGCAATTCAACCTAAACACACTATTGTTAGAGTTTCGTGTCAAACAACTACATGTTCTAATTACAAGTGTAATTAAGTACATATACAATAATTCACACCAAATAGAGAAACAGACAAAAATATAAACAGCTTTAAAATTTAATTTATGTCATTATAATGTGAGGTTGAAGCTCGAAACATGCTAAAGAAAAAGTGTAGGAGAATTAGAAATGATTTTAATCAAATCAATCTTGATAATATATTTAAAAAGAAGAATCCGCTAAATGCATAGATTGAAGAAAGAGATGATGATATAAGTGGTTGCTTGAAGAGTTTTTCTTAATATAAATGATTGTGAAGATCTTGCTAAAGAAACTCAAGGTATGGATAATAAATAATATTTCACTTGTTTTATTTGATGAGAAAAAATCTTCATTTATCTACATCAAGTGATGACAAATGATGGTGATGATTCTTGTGGCAACAATAAAGGTGCACATCAAATAGAGCTTGAACATAAGCATTCTAGACCTTTTCAATGAAGACAACCTAGGTAGGTATGGATGGATTTCCTAATGATACTCACTTAAATTAATTTGAAAAGAATGCATCTACTAGAAAAACAAAATAAAAGAGGTAAAGATGGTGAAACTCAATAGAGATTGAAAGAATGCTTCATGATTAATTTCGTATTAATGTAGTTCAACAACAATTTTTAATGAAAATGAAATCAATGAGCCATCACTCAAACTAGTCATTTTTACCAACCAACGGCATTATATCCACTTTACTTCAAAAATTCTCTTCCTACCAATAATACACCTTATGGTTCTATTCCTCCACATTTTGCATACAATTTCGTGCCTTCATTGATTTCAAAAGACACTACAACCATGAATTTTAGTATATTTTTCATCATGAATGGAAAGGTGATCAAAACAAAAGAAGTGAAGAAAGTAGCAATTTGGATCGTCTATGTATTTAGTTTGGTCGTAAATTATAAGAAGATGGAGCTTTTGGATATGTGTGTTTTAAAAATGATGTATAATTAACTTTTCATTTGAAACTATTACTATTTATTGATCTTATGTTTGTTATTATCATCAATATTATATTTTAAAAAAATTATAAAATTTAAATTGTTATTTTAATAACTTAAATAAAATTCAAAAAAATTATTATGAATATTAAAACAATAAAATATTATATAAAAATATATAAATATATTATTTTGAAAGAAATGTGATTGATGACCACCTTGTGTTATGTAATATTCATGAGATCAATAATTACAATACCATGATCGCAATCGTGATTTAATACTATGGGTTTCAAGCAAATCATATATATATAAATATATATATGTATATATTACCTTCAAAGCCCGCATGAGGTACTTCTTCCCAAGAGTCACTGTATAGTCAAATTTTTTTGTGCTTTGAGTTTTTGAGATGTTAATAAAAAATACAAATGTATTCATGAAGAAAAGTTTCATAATTTCTAATAATTATGCCAACATTAGAAAGAAAAACGTTGCCAGTTAAGAGATTGCTTTCATAGATCAAATTATTCAAATGAATAAGCCAATGTAAAATCCTTTCACCTATGTTAACTATAAAATATCAAAGGTAATCTCCACTGACCTCTATCCTTTTCAAAATGGGGCTTAACTTTGCCTTCACATGTCTCATATAATTGTGGAACAAATTAATACGTATGGTTTTAGAATAGTAAGAAATTAAAGAGTCCAAAAAACAAATGCCAATCCTCAAATCAAGTGCTTACCTTTATACCATTGCTTTTGAAAGTTGTTTAAGGTGTATGTTTTAGTAAATGATTCTTTGAGCACATGATATGATATAGGCTAAGCCAACTTCTTTTTATAAAAATTTGTCATCTAAAGTTGAGACCACAAAGTCTATATGCTTAGTTTTTTTTCAACTTTCTCCATGTATCTGCCAAAACATAGAATAATTCAAAATACAATATATAACAATTATCAAATTTCTTTTTTTTCTATCATGAATCTTCAAGTATGCAACCTCTTTACAATAAATTAACTTTTTTTTTTGGAATTTAGGTTGTCAAGTTTTGATCTTTGACTACTAAAACTAAATGCTAACATTAATCTAATCAAGTATCAAAAATCATACATCACCAATAATAAATATTCATTAAAAGATCTTATTTTTTTATTTTACAAAGCAATTCGATCGGGAACTAGAAGATAAAGAAATAAAGATAAAGAAATAGAAAAGACATAATAAAACAAGACCTGAAGGTAAGCACCTTTTCTTTCCCAGTCTCCCATATCAAGAAAAAGCCAAGTGATCCATTGAATATGATTGGGTGTTAATCACTAAAGCTTTGTTGAGACAAAAAATTAAAGCAGAAACGAAGGCAAGCTAGCCTGACCAATTGAGCTCAACCAGATTAAATAATGTTTTTGTGATCCATGAAATCAAATAGATTAGTTAGAGAAAAAAATAAAAGATAAAATTTTACTTAACTCATCCAAAAGGCTTCTATATGGTTTACAGAAACATTTTGCTTACCATGCTATCCGAAATTTTTGTTTAAATTTTTGTAATAAACCTATGTGAACAACACATTTTGATATAGATATCCTCTAAATATATGAAAAACTTCAAAAAAATTAAGCATTATTATGTCAAAAACATATTGGTATTCAATACTCAAGAAAGTGGATTTAGTAATATTAGACATGACACAAAGAAATAACTAAAACACGATATGAATATAAGAATTATATAAACATAAATATCTTGACTACACTTATAATACAATAAGATATACAAAACACAATACTCTCACATAAATTACCAAATCTACCTTTTACGTCTAATAATGAAAAGTAATATTGTGTTATTTTTTACATGACAAATTAGAAGACCGTGTAAACTTGCATGGCATCAGTATGGTCACGTTTCTTCATTTATATGCAAAAGGACAAGGATAAAGCAATTGAATTAGAATGTAGAGTAGGAATAAGGCAATATAAATATGTTTTTGCCATATTAAAGGTGATCTTACAAATTTCCTATAAGAATTGTCGTGAATTTCACTTTTAGTGTATGTGTTTTTGCCTTTTTTAGAGGATAAGATTCACATGTTGTAGGTGCTTGAGAAACGGTTACATTAAGCAAAAAACTCAAGCTTGTACAACCTATTAAAATTAAATCATTTGTAATCAAGAATTTTGTTTCATGTCCAAAGAGTAATCTTTAGTATTAAAAGTTTTACCAAGTAAATTGCTCTTAGAACTTAACATGGTTTGTTACTAAAATTAAATTTAAGAACTTTACTCAAAAGTTTTACAAATTAAACCAATCTTAGAACTTGAAATAACTTAGTACTAAAATTAAATTAGATTTGAGAACCTTAAAAGTTTAATTATCGAGTGTAATGAAATATAATAATAAATGCTTATTCAAAATAAATATACAATAAATTAGTTATAATATTAAATTAATTAATTATGCTAAATATTTTTAAATTTTAGGAAAAAGTATATTTATACCTAAGGTTTGTAATTTGAAAAACACTTGCTTACCTCCGAAGGTTTGGCCCAAAATACACTAACACCTTAATATTTTATTTCTAGGTTAATTTTAAATGAAAAGACATATATGCCTTTGTTGATTATTAATCATTTATTTTTTCTTTTCTTTCTTTTTTTTACTCAATTTTATCTTTAATTATTATCAAGTTAATTTATAATTAAATTATATTCTATTTCAAGTATATTTTAAACTTGTGCTAACATGAGTTTTTTCAGTTGGTTGAATGCTTATTAGTGCCTTGCCAAGCACTAGGGTTCGTGTCTCACCACTTGCCTCCCTTGGTGGGTGATTTGTAAGTATCACGATTAGCCCTCTCTAAAGCTTATCGCATGCCCTAGCCTTGGACTGGGGTAGCCTTCCCTCAACTAAACTTTTTTGTACCAAAAAACTATTGTAAACTTCTCTTTAATTCAAGAGTGTGTGTGTATATATATATATATATATATATCAACTTTGATATCAATATATTATGCTATTTTTATTTAAAAATAAATCAATTATCACTATTTTAAGAACCTTAATGATAAAGAAATTAATTAAAATGAAAATAGACCAAAAAAAAAACAATGATCCTATTTTTAATATTTAAAGTACAATTTGAATAAATATTAATTTGATCAATAGAATGCTATTGTAATTATCTTTTCAAGAGATAAAATGTGATTTTCAAAGCCATACGGATATCTTTATTTAAAAACTTTTTTATTCTTCTTTTTTTTCCCCTATTTTTCATTTTTTTTCTTTAACCAAATTTCATTTTCACTAAATTTTTAAATAAAAGTAATTAATTAATTTAAATAAAAATATTTCAGAAATTCATTTCAAAGCTAATGTATAATTTGATTAAATATAAGTTTAAAATATTTAACTTGCACTTGAATTAGAATATAACTTAATTAAAATTTAATTGAATACTACCTAAAGATAATTTTAAGATAACTAAATTCTCATTATATTGTAGTTAAAAAAGTATTGAGTGTATATGTCTTT
>JBBYHM010109748.1:0-13953 GCA_038381775.1 Adansonia rubrostipa | reverse complement strand
CTTTTAATTTTTTAACTTTAATTTTAATTTTAATTTTGTGTTTTTTATTTTTTATTTAGTGTATTCAGGTTGTATTTTATGTTTTTTATTACATATTTATATAAAATTTGAAATATTAATAATTTATTTTTATATATATTTTGACATTTTCATGTATTCATTTTATTTTTTTTGTTGTGTTAATTTTAATTAGTTTTTTTTCATGTTACGTTTGTGTTGTTATATTCGAAATTATTAAGTCTAATTAACACTATTAAAACAACTTTCAATGTTTGGTCATGTGTGGTAATTTTTGTGTTTGAGATACATTAATAATTCATTCTATGTAGATTTTGACACGTTGTTCATTTATTCATCTTGTGTTCATATTTTTATATTATACAGTATTATAATTATTTTTCTCATATTGTATTCATGACGTGTTAAAATTTATATATATCCTGATACGATTATAACATAAAGTAATACAAATAAAATATGCGATAATTATAAAAAATTATAATTGCTTATCACACGTGACAACTTTCATCTTATTTTATAAGATATATATAATCCCAAACTTCATTTGAGTTTTATTTTTTTACACTGTTTTATGTATAATTTTTATTTAATATAACATAAACATAAAAATGATTGAATTATATACTTTACTTTAACTATAACGCAAAATGTAAAAAAGTATGTGTTTCATGAATATAGATTAATTTTTGCCCATGAATAAATTATAAAAAATAAAATTAATGATATAATATAATTAAATGATAACTAATTATAATACAAATGCATAATTTTGTTTTAATTCATTATTGGTTAGACTTTCACTTATACTAAACCCTATGAAAATTATATTATAAAATATTATAATGAAAAACAATATGCAGAATTATCTAATCTTATAAAGTTATTTTTTTTTTATTTTACTAATTTTGGCACATTCATGTTTTCCTTCATGTTATATTGTGTTATAGTTATTTCTGTGTTGTATTCAAAGTTATCAAGTCTAATTGACATTATTCAAATAACTCTCAATTTTATATCACCTTTGTTTTATATAAGGGAATTTCTTCTTCTTTTTTTTAAGCAAGCTTCTTGCCCCATATCTATGCAGGAATTTATTGGCATAGATGACTTACTTGCATACCTTCTTCGAATTTCAACACATTCGTATATTTGTATTGTAGTTAGTTTTTTATTTCATGCTGTATTTTAGTTATTTTTTTATATTTGTATTCTTGTTCATATATGACACTATTCAAATAACTCTCATAGCATGTTTGGTTTACTATAATAGTCATTCCATTACGAGCTGATTCAGCGTGCTACAGTGATGCCACCGCTTGATTCCCTGAATGCCTATTCCGTAGAATAGTTGATTCTAGCCTTATTTCGCCTAAGGCCAAAATAGTCATTCTACATCTTTCTCACTAAATAGCTATTTCGAATTTAGATGAAATACAAAATTGCTCTACGGGATTCAAATCTCCTTTGTCGATGATTCGAATCTTATAATGTTCCATTCCACTGAATCAAACAACTGCTATAGCTATTTCATTACTTTCGGCTCTATTCTATTCCCACAGAAATAACTATTACATTACAACTATACACCATTCTTGTAAATCAAATGTAATATTGTGTCACATGTCGTTTAATGATTAGTTCTTTATTTTTTTAAAAAAAATAAGATTATTTAAAGTTTTGGTTTTTATATTATATCGATAAATTGTCTAAAAAATAAATATTGAATAATAATATTGGATGGATTGATGTTAGTAAAATTTTTAAACACTTTGAATGTTGAATCAAAAGAAAAAAATATTATGATGAAGTAGTAAAAAAAACCATGTTAAATGATGTTATAAGTTATGTATTATTAAATAAGATGTTAGATTTATATTTTATTACTTTTTATTTCTAATTATGAAATAAATGATAAAAATAAATATAATTTAAATTATTAAATTTTGATGTTATATTATTTCTTTTTTACATATAGAAATCAAACAAAGACCAAATATCCATGATGATATGCTCTACATGGAGGAATTCCTCCAATTATGTTTTATTTGATGTTGGACTTTTAATCAGTTTTTCTTTCATGTTTATGTTATTTGTATCCTTTCATCGTTTTAAGGAATTGTAAAGATGCAAAGAAAGAAATTAAATTTTAGCAAATAAAAAATATCAACTTTAAGCCAATTAATGTTATTGTTTTAAATATTTATATTCTTTTTGAGTTTATAATTTAATGGGTAATTAATTAAAATTTTTAATTATAGTTTGATTTGGATTTTAATTATAATTTAATTATCATAGTTTGTTTGTTTTATTTAGCAAATAAATTCTATCAACATGGGAAGATAATGATCATCGTTTGTCCAAGCAAATATAAATTCTGCTAACCATCAAATCAACCTTATAAAACTAGTTATCATCAAGGAATTATTTCATAGAGTAGAATGAAATCAGTCATATCGAGATCTCGGCGCTAAAATATTCATATAGCTTTAAAATGGAGAATGAATAAAAGCTAACCAATGAATTAAAACAAATTTTATACCTAAAATAATAGCAATGAATTAGCTAGCTTTCCATATGTGCACAATTTCAATTGAAATATTTCAAATAGAAGTGTCCAGAGGTTGGATAAAAAAAATTTAGATTCTTTTCTCAGGCTTGTTTTTGGTTTGGTTTGGTCTAGCCTACTTATAGTACTCATATTTACTATTCATAATTAATAAAAAATTTAAAAATATTTTTATACTAATAGTTATACATTTTATAATTAAATTTAAATAAAAATATTTTTAAATATCAATTCGAGCGGGGTCAAGCCTGCCCAAATTGATAAAAGGCTTATCTAAAGTCCAATCTACACTGACCGAATAATTTGGCTATAAGTAGATCTAATTTCAAGTATTAAAACTTTACACCTTTTTGATTGATTGTATCTTGTAAACAAGGAATTTGTTGAATATCCTTAAAATAAAAGATTATCAAGCTCAATTAATTAAGTTGAATTAGATTTATTTCAAATGAGAGATCAAAGGTGTAAGTCAAGTAGAACATAGTATTTTTTTTCTGTTTTATTGTTATTTTGTGCTTAAAGTGTAATCATGGTCATCCTATGAAATTTTAATGTTGGATTTCTAATATTTTGTAATCAATCAAAGATGTATCCAAATGCTGAAGTGGTGTTAGTTTCTTTATACGAAAATAATATTATCCTGATTGTTAATTTTAAGTGTCACAGTGTTTATCAGTATTTAATGCCAAGTTAAATTTGTCATTTTATAACCATATTTATGTTGGGTTCCTTCTATTTTTTTTTTCATACCTTACTCTCTGATGGAGCTTTAATAATTATGATTTTTACAATTAATTCATAGATAAGTCATATACATATGATTGATACTGATCATGTAATCACAATATTATTAGGTTTGATGGAATCTAAATGTTGAAGTGGTAGTCTTTTTATTTGAAAATGATGTTAGCCTAATTGTTAATTTTAAGTGTCACAATGTGTTTATTAGCACTTAATGTCAAATTATGACTTTATAATAAATTTATAGATAAGTCTTACACATATGATCGATACCAATGAATGTATTAAAAGCAATTGATAAAATTTTTTAATGAAGTTGAATCAATAATAAGAAGATTTAAATTTAAAATTTTCCTTTTTAAGTCAAAACAGCTTAATAATTATCTTTCACAAGAGAATGACATATTTGATAAACCATTGAAAATTGACATTTTTAATAGGTTATTTTTTTTAAAATTGTCTATGATTCATTTCATCAAACCACATATTATATTATTTTAAAGAAAAAAAGTCATTTTAAACAAATAAATTGAAAATCTTACGTAGCTAAAAGCTACAAATTTATTTGAGAAAATTTTATTAGTTACATTATTATATTCACATATTTTTAATTATAAAATCATATGTCAAATTTATGGAAGACTTAAAGAAAAATTCTACAAAGAGTTATTTTTAGTGGCATATCAAATAAGTTTTATATCTTAAATTCAATAGTTCACTTTTTTAAACTAAAACCCAACACTTAATTTTTCAATGTTTAATTTGTTCAATTCATCAAAAAGACTTTGGTCAAAATAATTATTTTAGTTTCTAATATTAAAATATTAAAGTTTCTATAACTACTAAATTTCAATTTTATTAATTATATTTCCCATTCCAATCTAGAGAAGTAGTAGTTATTTGGTTCCAATCTAAAGAAGTAGTAGTAATTTGGAATTTATAAGAGAAATTATTAGGATTATGGTTATTTTTTTATGAAATTATTATTACAAACTTAATTTAATTAAAATAAATTGTATCTTAAAATCACTTTATAAGATTTTTATTTACTTTAAGTAATGAAACAATTGGATGGAATTCTTATTACATACTTTCAGGATGTCTTAAGAGGCATGAAAATTTAGTTTCTCAATCCACCATTGGCTATGTGCTCAAATAGGTAAAGTGCATTAATCCCACATTATATATGAAAGAAAAGGTTTTTAAATATTTAAGCGGGTGCGTTTTATATCTTATCAGTAATGTCTTTTGGAAAAACGATAATACCTCGTGACAAATGGTATCAGAGCCAACCCATCGATTTTACACTAAGTGCCCTAACAGGTGAGGTAAATAGGGTGGACCAACCGCGACTTCGCCAAACTCTTTGGGGGAGGGACAGGCAATGATTCTAGAGAAGCTCGAGACAGGGCGTCACAAGATTGGATGGGGGAGAATGTCACGTTAAACGCTCTAAAGTAATAGACAAGATGCATGATGATAAGGCATAATTTAGTGTATATTTTAATGAATATTTTTGAATTTTTACTTATCTTAACTGATATTTGTGGTTTTAGTACAATTTTTAATATGTTAAAACGATACTACTTATTATCTTGAGATAGTTTAACTCATAGAGTACTCTAATACATCTATTGGTTTAATTAATTAAGTACTCTTAAAACTTGATGATTTTTATGTTTCAATTTGTTAATTATAAAGATGAATAGATTTTTTGTGATGAAATTTGATTGTGGTTGATTAGTTGTATTTAATTTTTTTTCTTTTTGCAGTGGAATGAATTGTGATAAGATTTTATAATGGACCTTAAAAATGTGATGGAAATTGTGATAGAATCTCATAATTTGTGACAAAATCAATGACGGATCGTAAATTTGTGACAGATTTAAATAATATATAGTAACTAAATTAGTGAAAAATTTTATATGGAGACAAGATTTTGTGACAAAATAAGTAATAGATGTTATATACTGTGACAAAGTACGAAAGAATTCAATAATAGACAAAGTAACAGAATTTATAGGAGACAAAAATTTATAATAGTCTATTTGTGATAAAATTTAAATTTATGATAGAATTTAGTGACTAAAACTGTGACGAAATTTATATGTGAGAAAAATTGTGGTATTAAGTTTGCGATGGAATTTAAAGTTTTGTGATGGAATACAGTGATAGGCAACTGCCCAATCAGTAAAAAATTCGACGGAAACACTATCACAAAGTTTGTGACGGAAATTATTAGTGAGGGGATATTAACAATAGAAAAAACTATCACCAATTCTATAACAAAATTCAAATTGTGACTAATTTAAAGTATTATGTGACAAGTTTTTCCGTCATTGTTTAAGCTTAATTGTGACTTAATTTTCCTTCTAGTTATAATTTTGCATTTTAAATTATTTTGGAGGTTACAATATATGTGATGTTTATAAAGAAAAACTTTTATTTGATTTGTAGGGTTCGTAATAACTTCTGTTTAATATTTTCTCATTTACTTTTTTTCCCCCTTTAAATTCTAATTATTTAGACTTGTAAATCACGGAGTAGTTATTTATGAAATTAAAATAACGAAAAACAAATACTGACCGATTAAATATCATACAATAACATATCATATCATAATCTAATATTTGAGATGTAGGTGTATATAAATTTCATCTATATATATATTTGATAATTTATTTTATAAAAATTTTATATTAATATACTAAAATCAAGACCTGCATCTTGGGGTTATATTCCCAGTTTCTCTATGTTTCCCACTCCTATCAGAGCCTGTTAGAGTAAATAGGGTTAAAATAGACATTATTTTCTCAGTTTCTCTATGTTTCCCACTCCTATCAGAGTCCCATTAGAGTAAATAGGGTTAAAATAGACATTTTCCCTTTTACTTTTCACTCTTGTATGAAATAAATAGGAGCCTATTTAAAATTTTTTTCAAAGAATAAATTTTAGCAAAAGTGAAATTTCAATATTTGAATTTTATTAAATTTAACTACTCTTTATTAATTTTCAGATAATCAATTTAAAACTATTTTACTTCAATTTTTTTAATCTATGGATAATTCAAATTTAGGTGCTAAGTATTTTTTTTTTGTTTTGTAAATTTATACTTAATATATTTTATGGCTTTCCCTCCTTTGCATCCATTTTTCCTTTTACTTTGGAATTAAGAAAAGAAAGATAAAAATCTTTTAAATATAAAAATGTTGCCTGAAAACTAAATCATCTAATCCATCTTAATCTGGTAATTTATTAAGACTATATGAGGGCAAATTTATTCCGGCTCTTATCTATTAAGACTATTTGTGAAGGCATATTTATTCCGGCTCTTACTTTGAGTTAATGGGATAATTTGGATAGTATCATGAGAGTGGATAAGGTTTATTCTTTTCTTTTAATGATTTTATTATTATACTTTTAATGTAATTAATTATTCATTAAATGTTATCATACAATTAAGCTAATTGAAAATAGACATTACAAATTTTCATTTATTAACTGTTACACTTTTAATTTGTATATAAGAAATCTCTATTCTTACTTCCAAGAATTTTCGTAAAAAGTTTCAGCTTTTATTCATAATCCCCAACATATTCCTATACCAAATTGACACCTTCAAACTTCCTTTTTTTTTTTTTTTTTGCTAATTTTTCAATTTTTTGTTTTTTCAGTTTATTTCAAATGTACCAAAATAAATATAAAAATTAATAAAATGACATAGACGCACCCCAAAGGAAACGAGCTAACTTCTAATCTAAGCCTTAGTGTAAATGGGCCAAATTAATTTAAGTAGACGGGTTGGTCCAATTCGGCCTAAAAACCCGAATTAAAATAGCCTAATCTAATTTGCTTAAGAGCAGTTTAAAATATAAGGCCTTCAGAGGACGGATATATCAATTTAGATAATATGAAATCAGATGTCTACACCCTTCTAGTTAAAACCATTGTGATTTAATTAGGGAATAGGCTGCGAAACGGAAAAGGCAACGGCTAGGAGGAATAAAGTGCCAAGGATTGTTCACGCTAATTTAACATGAAGAAAATGGAAATTTCCTCAAAAATAAATCCAGAACGCGAGACACCCATACCATAAAACAGAATAGCAAAAGCCCAAATGTATTAACCTCAATCCACACACATACACAAAGAAAAACCAAAAAAGGGAAGGGAAGGGAAGAGAAGGGGGAGCTTAAGTTGGCTTTCGCATGTTTCTGCCAGCACGAATCACTTCATCTACCAACAGCAACTGTGAAGCAATTACAGGCCTGAAAATAACAAAGTAAAAGAAGCTCTATTTTCACACAAATCATAAAAACGTAACGCAATATTCATTTATAAAGATTTATAAATGTTCCATCCTAAGCATGCATACGTGATGAGCACATGTAAACATTGATCTAATGGTGGACATTTGTGAACAAAAGAACAAGTTCCACAAATGAATATATTCCGAAACTACAACCAGAACGTTTTTTACGTACCCTGAGTTTATAATTTGGCGTTTAACAGAGTAATTATCAAATATACCCTCCATTTGGGGGTCCATAGGCTCTCCAGTTTGATGGTTTAGACCCACAATGTTACCTCTGTCATGCTCCCCCTAAATCAACAGTAAAAACACAATGCTCAACTTCATTTTTTCTCTTCAGTTTCTACTTTCTAGAAAGGGGTAAAATAAACAGTAAAGAAGAAAAAAATAGTAGTACCGTAAGACCAATTATGACATCCTGAGTATCAAGCCCAGCATTTTCAGCAAGCGTCTTGGGCACCACAAGAAGGGCATCAGCGAAAGCTTCAACACCTAATTGCGCACGCTGTTCCAAGCTTATGAACATCAGAAATATTACTATAGTCTTTTCAGTAATAGTAAACAAGGAAATATAACAGAGGCATACCCCTTGAACAGTTTTCTTAACTTCATTAATTAGGTACTGTCTAGCCGCAACTTCAAAAGCTCCTGCACCCTGAAGCATGGATGTATTCACATATCAGAATATAACAGAGAAGGTATGCTGTGTGTAAGATTCCAACCAAACAATTCTCAATCTCAACCTATGCCTTTATATTAACCTAGGGTTCAAGGGCTGCCCGCAGCTTGCATTTCTATCTGACTGACACTAACGTGAATGCGTGGACTAAAAGCTCCAATGCAATCACCAGTGAAATATAAAATACGGATGCCAATGAAAATCTTATGTAAGTCTAACTGCTAATTAATAGATCAATGAGAAATTTATCCCAACCAACTGGTTATAAATTTGACTGTCTATTTCATTACTCTCTCACTGCAGCCCCCAAAAGGGTAACCTGACAAGAACCTAACCACTTAAGCCCGTCTAATTATTAGTTTTGCTTCTTCTCTATAGAACAGAAAGAAACCTTTTACTTTGCTCTTTGCTTCTACCAGGGAAACACAGCTGCTGCCGAGGTTCAAATAATAGCAGACTCAAACTATTTTCACTTTATATGCATCTGCATATCATGCACTTATATTCAGCATAGTCTTCAAACAAGAATTTCGTGTTCTACTAAAATTCCATCTTGATGGAGGTTATACTCCAATTTCACCTGATACATTAAATTCTCACGTCCGGACAACATAAAGACTCAGAATCATCAAGAACTTCCACATATCTCGGGCTACACAGGTTTAATCACCCATTCTTTAAATTTTAGGTTCAGTCCACCCCACATAATTTTCGTTCTCTACTGGGTCAATTCGTTATAAAACAAGTTAAATGACAACCTATGCAACACTGATAAACTGCATCAAAGACTGCACACAAGAATCAATAGTAGATGTGAATCCACTTGAAGAATGAATGCACATAAAAATGCTAAACAAGCAAAACTTACTGACACAACTGCTTCATCTTCAATAGTATTCTTAACAGCTCGCAGCCCATCACGAACAGCATCCTTAATTTGGGCAATTGTGTGGTCATTAGGCCCTTGAGTATTGACAATAGAATGAATATTATATAAACAGGAAGCTAAATGTTGCATAAGCAGTACCAACAATATTCATATCAAATATGCATAAAGTATATTGAACAGAAAACGCATTCTACATACCTTTAATCAAAATTGTACATGAATTGGGATTTTTCACATTTTCCACAAATGTATACTTGTCTTCCCCAAGGACATGCTCATAAACAAGTCCAGCCCAGCCAAGACAATCAGGGGTTAAATCATCAACAGAATTTACAGCTTCTCCTCCACAAGCCAAAACCAGCCTTTCCATATTTCTTCTTTTTGCTCTTCTGAGGGCAATAATCTGCAAAACCACGAATCAGCAAATTGCAATAAAACACACGAGATAAATTTTAAAAAAAATCATTAAAATTCAATTTCAGTTATATATTTAACACTTTAACAAAAGAAAAAAAAAACCATCATAATCGCATCAGCCTTATATATGAGTGATGACCAAAAGTGCAAGAAAAACCCTTCAACATCTGGCAGTTAGAGTTGACAATTAAAAACAACATATGCTAAGAAATAATTACGACTCAAATTCATTTAGGAATAATTCTATCACTTCAAAACACATTTTACAATCACAATTGTCAAAAAAAAATTACAGCAACAGAAGAAAAGTACATTTTACATGGAATGCATCTTCCTCTTGATACTCTAGAACCATATATAAATCCACAAATTCATGGGAAAGACATTGGGTCACGAGGAACATTCTACCAGGGCAGTCATCCTCCAGCAAAAGGGAGGAAACCACAGGTATGCCAAAGGAAAAACTTAAGAAAAGACATGATCTCCTACACATCCGACCTAATGCAATAGCAATGACATCATAAATTATCAACATAATGGAGACAAAATAGCGGTCAAGCACAGTGCTGTGTGCCTAGACACTATGCCTTAGTGCTAGACAACAAAAGCACCCCAAACAATTTCGAGCAAAGCACATTTGATCAGGCACACACCTAGTGCGCCTAGGCACACTTTTGTTAGGCAGTAGGCACAAAAAAAGGCCCACTTATTGAAGTTCTCTTTAATTTCTTTACTTTTCAAACCTTTTTTTTGTTAATTGCACCTTTAATAGTAAAAAAAGAGATAATATTAAAATCTCTATTCCTCAATATTTGAATATTTAGTAACAAACATGGACCATAAGAAAATCATGCATATTGGCCAACAAAAGAAGAAAATTTTGCATGTTTTGTAGGATTAACATGACCGCTCTTTAGAGTTGTCATCAAAATTATATATCTAAGGCTTATTTCATATATATACATAGACACACGTACAAAAGCTCAGACATACACATACTGAACTTTTTTGGCACCTCGTGCCTTAGGCAATATAATGTTCCTAGCACCTATGGCACACCTTGCACCATTCACGAACACTGGTCAAGCATATAAATCACCATGTGTTAACCTATTGATGCTTCCTCTTCTTTATTGGGGAAAAATGGATAAATTGAAACGTTTGTGAGAAAGTTATAGGCAACTAGCAAAGAGTAAGACATCATGAAATTTCATAAGTGGGAATAGGGGTTAAAAGAACAAAAGTCCATAACTTACCCCTGCTTGTTGAAGAAGATGCAAGGAAGGGGGATCAATACCCTTTTGGTTGATAACAACAAAGTTGTTGTCAGTACCTGCACAAACCTACAGATGGCCAAGGGTGGGAAGATCACAAGAATGAACATATACCAGCTGCACCAGTGTCACATTTATAATGTTAATATATGAGGCATAACAGAATCTACCTTATTTTTTAGCTCAATAATTTTTTTGACTCGTTCATCAACTGCACGCCTTTCAGCTGTCACCATTGCCTCTCTCTGCTCAGCATTCGAGTAGAAAAAGCCTGCATTTATTTCACTAAGGGCTAAAACATTAGTTGCATGATGACAACCACAGCAAATTATATCCACATTAACTTAAGGGCAAGCTAAGTTTGAACAAATAGGCAAGAGTTTATTACAAATAACCATTTCTATCCTGATAAAATTAGTAGAACAATCCCATAACTTGACTTTCTGACTTTTCAAAGCTCCACCAAAATCTATTGTAAACATACTAAATTCATAAAGATTTGCCAATGACAATCTGAAAATCTTCTTCAATTAAACAGATTTTGGCTTCAAACATTTGAGATATATCTGACCAAAAACCTTACCAGAAGACAGAAAGAAGAAAACAGTAACAATTAATTTTTTATAAAGAAATTATAACACAAGACATGGTTGGCTAACACTTGGCTAAACACTAGGGGAATTTCTAATATTCTCTTTAATTTTTTGGCATGTTGGGAACAAGGAGAGGGAAGAACGAAGAAGATAAAAGAGAGGGAAAACAGTTGGAGAGAACGAAGGATTAGAGAGAGAGAGAGAGAGAGAGAGAATACATAAGAAAAATGGACAAGAGAACAAAAATGAACGAAACATATTTTGTCCTTATTTTTCCTTTATCTTCACTTTCCTCCCTCCTTTGTTGTTTCTTTTCTTTTCAATTATTCTAAAAAATAGAGCCAGCAAATATATTGTCCACATCTTTGGGGATTTATGGGGTTTTCAAAATATTTTTGATATAGCGAAATTTCTTTCTTTATAAGGATATTTAAGAAGGGAGAAAATGGGAAGGACACAAAGATGGAGTAGACATGACATTTAAGGGACTCCGCAGCAGCTGAAGTGTCAGAGTGGCCTCACTACATCAAATTGCAACAACATCAATAAGTCCACGTCTTTAAAGGATAAGAAAAAAATTGTCACATTTAAGAGGTTGGGTGAATAGATGGACATTCTAACGTTTTCTTCTTTAAAAATATATATATCATTTAAAATAATTGAAGAAAAATATATTATAAAGCATATTTGTTGTTTAAATGATTACATTTTTTTTTAAAATTAAAATAAATATGTTATGACTTTTTAGATAAAGAATGAGAAATAAAGATGAGAAAAGAACAATAATGGAAAAATAAGAAGAAAAAAAAAGTTTTCGATATTTTACCACCTTTCTTTTTTCTCTTCTTTAATTTTTTTTCACAATATTTGTATATGTTTTCCTTTAAATTTATAATTTAAATTCAATTAATAGAATAAATATAAAAATCTACAGATATATATATATATATATATATATCTATAATAAAAAATGTTTCCTTTGGTGAAGGACAATGGGGATTTTCTAGTACATAAACGATGACAACAATAGAATGGAATGGAATGATGGAAGCAGGGAAGGAATTATTTTCAGCAAGACTATTAACACAAATACCACCATGATAGGAGTTTCTGCTCGCCAAAGAACAGACTAAACTAGAACACAGTAAGAACTAACTAGTGAACGCTTTAAAAAGAAAAGAGATATTGCCACTATCACCAAATACTTAGGACATGTCAGAATCTATGACACCATATGCTTAGAACATGTTAGATTCTATGACTATTATCAAATTGCCATTTTCTCTTTTAATATTTTTTTATAAGAAATCGAGGACAACCAAATAAATGCAGCGGAAGGCACCAAATGAGGTGCTTCGCATATGGAAGATTAGATTTCACAAAGGAGAATTTAATATCATTGTTATTATGCATGCATAAAGGATAACCAACCTATTGTTCACAGACCAACCAATGCCCTCTCCCCTCTCACCCCTCACAGGGCAAACAATTAGAAAAGGGAGTTAAAGACATGTGCATATATGTACCTTTTCTCGTACTCCAATGATACATTGCACGTCAAGATGTAACAATTTTCTGCTCGTCGCTTCATGTCAGGATGCCTAGAACCATGGTCCAATACTAGTCCCTCCACCTAGAAGAACCACAAAAGATAAACATAAGAGGCTACATGATATAGATGGATACCAACACATGCGCACAGGGAACAAAAAATAGAAACAGAGCAGAAGTATTCATGATTAATTAAACAAACAAAACTTAGCTTCAATTAAGAGAAGCGGAGATGAGTAGCAGGGAAAAAACGAAGGAAATTCTTTCAAGGCTATACTGATACACGTGCAACAGCAATAAATTTCATGATTCCTTATCCATATTATTTGTGATCCATCGTTCTTGCACAAAATATACTTGGGATGTCAGACGACAGATGCTACATGCCACAATGCATTATAAAGTCATCAAAAATTTGTTTCTTGATTTTATTTGAGAAAAACCAAATTTGCATTTTTTCATTCAAGAAAACATTGTTTCTGGAATCAAAATAAAAAATTACTTTAATTGTAGCTATTTTAAGGAAAAACTAATAATGCACCAGAAAACTATGGCCTAGTAGACTGGTTGGAATCTGGAGAACAACTCCCCTTTCCTCTCAAGTGGGTGCCTCTCTTGAAAAAGAGAAATTAGCCTCATGCCTACAAAGAATAACTAACCACCAAAATTCTCAAAATTATTCATACATGTATAAGTAATAAACAATCCTAGTTTTTGTATCATACTATAACAGCAGCAACCATGATCAAAGTCATTGCAGACAAGAATCTTGAATGATTTAAACAAAAGCAAAGGCACTCAGGAGGTCACATACATACAATGCAAGAAAAAACAAGGAAATATAAAAATACCAGCCGTGTGTCTACATCAAACTTATGTCGCATGTGCATTATTTCCACCATAAAGAGAT